>PVHY01016142.1:0-34410 GCA_004024945.1 Uropsilus gracilis | reverse complement strand
AACTCCAGGTGGGGGGTGGTGGGACAGAAGGGGATGATCAGGGAGGGTAGGGGGGGGGGTGAATCCCGGGAATTACAAAGATGTGAAATTTATATTTAAATAAATTATTTGATGTTAAAAAAAGGACAGATCTGAACAGTCATTTTCCAAAGAAAATATCCAGATAAACAACAAGTACGTGAGAAGATACTTAACCTCATGAATCATTAAAAGCACAACAAAGTAACACAGTATGCCTATTAGAATGACTCTTTTTAAAAAGACAAGAAGCAATGTATTGGTCAGACATGAAAAAAGATAAATATTATGCATTACTGTTGGGAATGTGAATTTGTTCAACCACTATGAAAAACAATATAGAAGTTGCTCAAGAAATTAAAAACATATTACATTATGATCAATCAAGTTCACTCTGGCTCCGTAAACCAACACAAACACTAAGTAAAAGAATTATATGTACCTCATGATCATTTCAGCATTATTTATAGTAGTCAAGATATATAAACTAACTGTCCATCAATGCATGAATGATCAAAGAAGATGTAAAATATACATATGCAAATAATATTCAGTTATAATAAAGAATGAAGTCTTGCAACTTTTGAGAACTTGGATGAACCTTGAGGATATTATGTTAAATTAAATAAGAAAGAAGGCAAATATCATATGATTACACTTATATGGATAATCCAAAATCAACCAAACTAAAAAAAAAAAAAAAAAAGATTATAGATACCAAGACCAGATTATTGATCTGCATAATGGGTGAAAGTTGTCGAAAAGTACAAACTTCTAACTGAGAACTAAATAAGTTATGCAGTTGGAATATATAAATATATAAGCCATGGTATAAGACTATAAAGGAGAAAAACTAAGCAATAACTTTCTTACAAGGTAAACATGTATATGCAGATAAAAGTTACAATAGCAATAAAAATGTCAAATGAAGTCTGAACTGTATGGTCCTCAGTCTCCATATTAATCCATGATATATTTGATATGGATAATTGACATTTTCTCATTTTTATGTAAATACTATAAAAACACAGCTTCACCTATCTCTATAATCAAACACCACCACTTATGTCCTCTACCTTCTATCACAGAAATCAGATGCTGCCATTGGAAATGTAAGATATCATAAGTCAAAGTTCAGTAAAGATAACTATAGAAGTTTATATAGCCATATTAACTTTTTTTAAAACTGACTTTTCTAAGCCTAGCTTTAAAATACTAGAATTCTCAACACATTCAAATTTAAAAGTCTAAATCAATTAATTATTTAATTTAAATGAAGCAAGATTATTTTCTAGATTTCCTGAATAAATTTTATGACTAGGAATTTTAGGAAATCATAAAGTTAATATTGTTTTTGCACTAGCTCTATTTCCCTCTCTTAGGGATTCTGGACATTTCAGGAAGGTCACAGAAAAACCTTACTTCAAACATAAAATTACATCATGTCACATTTTGAAAAATTGCTTTCGTCTCTAGAGTGCTTTCTTTTGCTCTATTTATAAAGCTTTAGTATTTCTGATGAAAAAAATGATTTTAAATTTCTGTTTCAAAATTCAGTTTATTTTTATACAAAGTTTTATTTTGTATTCAGATTTTTATATTGATATACTTCTGTTACTTCTTGGTTCATTATAGTTCAATGTATTTTCTAATGTTACTTCTCTCCATTGTAGTTGTAAAATTTCTTTTCCACTCTAATTATAGATACAGGGCTGGTTTTAACTACAAATGGAGTCTCCTTCATTACTTATTTTATAATCTTGAGTCAAATTTATCTAAATAAATTGCATATGAAGGATCACTGAAATAAAGGTCTTTCATTTTGTGCTGTGATCTGGAATTTAGATGCAGTGAGTATCAGATTCTGATATTCTGGCAATTCTTTTGTCTCAAATAGTAAGAAAATATGCTCCACCTGCAATTGCAACCCCTGGAAATATCTTCATGAAAGAGGAATTGAAAAAAGATGTGATTTGCATACTTAAAAATAGAAAACTATAATAAAGAAAAGAATCCTAAACATTTCAACAAACAAATAATTTCTCTTTTATTTGAAAGATGTGTATGAATTATTACAAAAATATGCATATAATAATGTTTTCAAGTTAAATCATAGCTGGCTTAAAAAAAAAAAAACTTCTGGTATGCCTGTGTATATTTATTCAAGGAAATACATTTCTAGCTGACATGTGCTGCACTTGAAAAGGTGAGATAATTACAGCTGTGGTTTTGGAATAAATGCTTGCAACTTCTCTGGTCCTGTTAGGGTTTTTGTGCAAAGTGCTCTTAATGGGATTTTGCTGCATTATGTTCTGGCATGAATCATATGTGTGTACTGTAAGGTTTGGGAAACCTTTTTGTATGTTTTTGCATGTAACAAAAAATTCATAGTCAGTAATTTTTTTTGTGATTCACACATTTAAAAAATGTGCTTTTTTAATTTTTCTACTCATCTTTTGAAGGCATTTAAATTGCCATCAGCACCATTATAATATGCCCCTACCAGCAGATACATACCTAGTAAATCTGATTCATGTTCTTTTATAATATTCAACTACATTAAAATACAAGAGCATATTGGAAGTGCTGTGAGACTCAAGTTTGGCTGTGATTGTCACAGGTAGATCTGGAACTGTGAAAAGTCAATATGCAAACTGAAAAATTAGCCTGGCACTGTTTTATGGACCAAAAGCAGAAGATATAAAAGTTTCCTGGCTCAGAACAGATTATTTCATTACTCAAATAAATGCCAACAGCTTTGTATTAGTATTTGGAGCAGTTCTTCAACCTCCTGAGTCATACAGAACAAAGTAGGGGGTTCAGGAGGCTGGTGCATACACAGAGGCTGGCACCCCCTGTGCGTAAGGAACCCACCTCTTTTATCATAGACTCAAAGAAAGTTGATGTTATCCTACTTTGAAGTAAAAAAACAAAACAGCAACAAAAATGTTGCCTTTTATTCTGTATGCAAAGGTTTCCTCTCTTACTAAGACTATTTTCCAAGCTATTTAGACAGCCTAGCAAATATAATTTGAGGCACAGATAGAGCCAGGTGCCTTGCTTATGAGATGTGCAGGAGCACAATAGAGCCATGCGACCTCGCCTTCTGACCAAAGGATTTTACATTTCAACTTTTGTGTCCCATTGTGTATCCAAAGTATTCTAATTCCGTGTTATGGAATGTAGAGTAGATGTGTATTTGGACTGTAGGTGGAATAAATTTATGCCATTATGGATTCATTTGACTTTATATTTGTGACATTTCATAGGAAAAGAATGATTTGATGCTAAAAAAGAAATATGTTAAAACTACTGATTTAGAATAGGTCAAAGGGTAGCTTCTTTAATCCATTTATTATATATTACAGTGAGAAATTTTACTCTTAAGTATGCCCTTTTTTAATTGTTTCCTGAATATATCTTAGTTTCACACAAATCAAAATATCCTATAATAGCTCTCATATAACAACATCCTGTTTATACAGTTAAAGTTATCCTTAGTACCAGGCCAATGTGATTAGGGATAGAAAAATTAAAGTATACAAATGAAGTGAAATTGTAAGAAGAATACCATGTTTCATGTGCAAACAAATGCTAGTAGGATTGTTCAATCAAAAAATTTGAACTTTGATCAAAATGATAAAGTTGTATATTTAATATTGCATTTCTTTTAATATTGCATTTCATTTTAAAGCGATGTATCTAATTTTTTGATTTATAAAAGACTACATACTTTGCAAACGAAAGGCTGAGACAAAACCAAATTAAAAACAAACAATCTGAATGTAGAACCTAGTCTACTAGTCCAGTGGACTCGGAGGAAAACTCTAGGCCTCGGTGCTGAGGTGTGTTAGTAACATACATCTGAAGAGGTATGGCCCCGTGCTTTTGAATTTTAGGACGGTGTTGCAAACCAGTGCCTCCTCAGTTTTGAAAGGTCACACTCCTCATTTATGTCTATTATTTTATGACTAAGTTTTCATCTGTAGTACACTTGAAGCCAGTTAGAATCTTTCTAGAGGCAATTCCACCTTTATTGCACACTATGAGTTTTCAGAGGTATAATTAATATTTGGGTATAATTAGAGTTATCTGTGGAGAAAAAAGTACATTTTGCCTATCTACCTTTTCTTTATACTACCCATAAATTTTGTTTTAAATATGTAGTTTTGTTTTAAAATAACTGTCTCCGAAGTTATTTTTTAAAGGATATTGCAACTTTCTGAACAATTCACTTTATAGTACATCCAAACAACTTAATTATGAACAACTGAAGACAAATATAATGTATTTCCTCTATAGCAACAGTGGCATCGTCTGAGTTATCAAGAGGGTTTGGCAACATCAGGTCTCTGGACACTAACCCAATGTTTCTGATTCAGAGATTTTACATTTATAAATAGTTCCCAGGAGATCTCACTGCTGATCCACAAGGCTCGCACTTAGAGCAACAGCTCATCGGGAACGCTGTGGAAATGATAGAAGTACACACCAATGTTTTCCTGGTGGATGCCAACCTGCTTTCCTTCATAAAGTCACTATACTTCATTTTTCTGTAATGTTTTTTTCAACTGAAATAATTTAAATAAATTGAACAATATCAAAACACTAAAATGTCCAAGAGCTGCTCCTTAAAATAGGCTTCTCTAACTCTAGATCCTTTTACTCCTTGTTCACAGATTAGAGAATGTATTTACAGAACAGAAAGAAATTGTCATCCAGGATGGTAGATAACTACAGCCCATAAAGGCACTCAGCTCCAAAAAGCAGATGAGAGAGATGCACTGTGATTTCGGAAAGCTAGACATAACCGGTGACTTTGAGTAAGGGGCAGCAAGTGGGAATTAGCACTTGGAATCTAACTCCTTTCATATCCAGAGACAGCTAAAAGTCATGAAAAGAAACCTGTAAATAACAAGAGGATAGATAAAAACAAATCAGGTCAGACCGAGGTTTCTCCATAGTGTTCATATTTAAAAAAATAAATGGTTTCTGTTGCTTAGAGTAAATAACAATATTTCTTCATCAAAATACTGGAGACTGAAATGGTGTGCTCTCTGTGCTTTGTGCCCAATAAAAGTCTAAAATGATGTATTTGCTAGAGTACCCATAAAAAGCACCATTAATCATCTGGTTGCCGTGACAAGGGCAAAGACAAAATATCAGGGAGAAGTAGGAACTTGGTGGATAAGCCTTAAAATAAGAACCATAGGCCAAACCAGAAATATCAGAGTCTCTCCTGCTTTTACCTCATTTATTGACCTCATTTCACTTCCTTGAACGTATTTTTTTTTTTTTAACTTACAACGAAATAGCTGTTTCCTCCTCCCAGAATGCTTTCTATTCAGATATATACTTTACTGGGCTCTTCTTCCAACTCAGATTTCAGACCTTGCAGTCTCAGGGATAGCATGAATTAGGTTTTTAATAATTACTGTTTTAAATCAATGAATGCAACGCTGGGCACGGTGGTGCGTGCCTGTAAGTGACAACATATGGAGTCGTGGGTAGGGTCTGGGGATTGCGGTTCAAGTTCGGCTCGGGGCAACACAACAAGACCTAATCCCAAAAAATACCTGGACGTGGTGGTGTGTGCCTGTAATCCCAGCTACCTGGGAAGCTGAGGCTGGGGATTGCTTGAGTCTGTGGTACTACAGGCAAAGTGAGCTTGCGGGCAAAGAAATAGAGAGACCTAGTCTAGATAGATTAGATTAGATTAGATTAGATTAGATAGATAGATAGATAGATAGATAGATAGATAGATAGATAGATAGATAGATAGATAGATAGATAGATAGATAGATAGATAGATAGATAGATAGATAGATAGATAGATAGATAGATAGATAGATAGATAGATGCAGGAAGAAAAAAGAGATGAGTAACTCAAAATAAACATGGCATTAGTTGGCATTAGAATTAATTAGTTGTAAATTTTCTGCAAAGTGAGCCTGCGGGCAAAGAAATAGTGAGACCTAGTCTAGATAGATTAGAGAGAGAGAGAGAGAGAGAGAGAGAGAGAGAGAGAGAGAGAGAGAGAGAGAGGAGAGATGCAGGAAGAAAAAAAGAGATGAGTAACACAAAATAAACATGGCATTAGTTGGCATTAGAATTAATTAGTTGTAAATTTTCTGCCTGAAAACTGCTCCAAATTCCTAGGCTACCAGTTCTCCACATACCCTATTCCCTTTATTGTCTTTTGTCTGGAATAATAATCTAATGTAATGAAGTTATATAATTATAATATCTTTTATTTTTGTCTTTTTTCAATACTCAGGATAAAAAGAAGGTTGTCTTTGGATTCCAAAGAGAGCATTCCTTACCCGTTAGGGTTGAAGGCTCTTAAATAAGGGAGCATCATATAGGCTTAGAAAAGGAATAATCAATTTAACAACATAAATATAGAGATTTTAATGGTGTTGAGTTCTATAGAATTATAAAGTACACGAGATATTTCTATTGTGTTTAAGGTTCTGGGTTATCAAAGAAAGAGAGGAGGAGACTTCACACTTCTCCAGACAAGGAGACCTCATTCTTACTCTGAGAACTGAGATGAGATTCTTAGAGAAGTCATATTTACTATAAACCTACAACTAAATGAGATTCCCCGAACTACATTATGCTGAGTTAAAGAGAGGAGAGCAGTGTTTCTTAGATTAGAAAAAAAGACACTCAGGACATGCTGATGTTTTCTTGTTCACAAAATCATATTTAAACTAATGTGACATGGAAAGTTAACTGTTTAGTAATATATTTAAATTTTAATTTGTTATAGACTCTAAAAAAGGTTTGGAGTAAGATGGTAGGACAATTTCATTACAGTAAAAATGAGGCAATGATGAAAGCAGCAGCCTTGAGATTTTATGTAATACAGCCTTTGAAAGTTAACAAGTGTGGTATTCAAAGATGCTCGGAGGATGAAAACTTTTCATGTGTGATCTTCTTACAGTGAACTTATGTTCAAATGGTATGGATTCTTATGTAAAAAGAGCAAGAATGTATGTTGAGTTTTCCTCATGTGTGTGTAAGAGAGTTAACAACATAAGTACATAAAAGGCATTGAACATAACTAGGAAATGGTATCTTTAAGTCATAGCTTTAAAAATATACTTTAGCTTTGCTACATAGTAAAATATTGACAATTGTCAAATTTCTTTAGTTTTTCTGGTTTTCATTGGTGTAAATTAGGAACAATGCTATAGTTTCCATTTAGAGTATATCATTTATTATTAAAAATATTCATTGAAAATCTACTATGTGCAAATTATTATTCTAGATTATGGGAATACAGTAAAGAATTTAGTTTACTAACTGATGTAATTTTGTAAAGATGTTTTGTAAAGATGTAAAGATGTCTCTTCTGGAAAGAAGAGAACTGGTCTTTAGAAGTAATTGAAAATATAATGAAATTGAATATAAAAGTATTCTATAGTGGTCTTTGCCATATTTTTAGGGTTAACATTTGATAATAACAGTTTGATGGCTTTAAAAAATTCAAGAGTATCAAGTAAAAAAAGTAAATTTTAAAATCACTCTTTAAGAACAGTCATAAGTAAAAATGATCAGAGATCTGTGCATTTATATTGAAATCTATAGCTATTATCAATGTTATACTGTTAAAGATTTTAACACAAGAACATGTGTCCTTCACCCTCTAGAAAAAAAAAAAAATTTACCAGGGAGCACTGGGTTAAACCAGGCAAGAGTTTGCATCAAATAATAAATGGGAGGCAGCCTGAGGACAGAATTCTAAACTGACTCCCCAAGAGGGGTCTGAGGCCAGTTTTTAAACACTTGTTGTGCAACCATGCAGGCCAGACAGGTTCACTTTCAAATCAGGCCAACAGCAGAAGATTCTTAAAACCTTTATGATTCCAACGCGCTTTTATTCTGAGAGAGGGAACACCATATAAGGTATACAGGCAGAGAGAGGAAAGAGACTAACTTTGAGAGAGGCTAATCAGCAACTGCTCTCCTCCTAGTTTACTTTGTTAAAGTTAAGTGCCTATAGCCATACACTAGATACAATGCTGCAAATGCAATCCCCATCTGTTGTTTGCTAACATCTCAAAGATGTGAGTGCTCCTTTGCGTGGAAAGTGAAAAACAGCCTGGTTTTAACCCATTTTCCTTATAGTACTTTTTAAGATATTATCACTTTCTTTGAGGCCATCTGGATCCTGAAAGTAGAGAACACTTGTCTGAGCTTTTATGACTTTAGAGTTTATATAGTGATCAGGGGTGCTCATAAACTTATAGTATGTCCCCATATATCTGGAAGAAGATAATCACTCACTCATGGGCACACAAAGAATAAATGGAATAGTGTGTATATAGGTCAAAATATATGTAAACTGAGTACTTATATTAAAACACATTTTTTTCCAGTGTCTTTATGGTCCTAGGAATCTCAGGTGGTAGAGATATTGGTGATTAGTCTGATATTTTCCCTGCCACCACCATTCTGCAACACTTATTGTAAACCTGAGA
The DNA here is from genome assembly GCA_004024945.1 of Uropsilus gracilis. Taxonomy (NCBI): domain Eukaryota; kingdom Metazoa; phylum Chordata; class Mammalia; order Eulipotyphla; family Talpidae; genus Uropsilus; species Uropsilus gracilis. The sequence continues at coordinate 25,903 of PVHY01016142.1, read as the reverse complement.
GATTTTATTCCCTTAATCTAAGAGTATTTGGGATAGGAATTCTCTTTTCTAGATATTTGCTGCTGGTGAGGTTTGTTATGCATAATTTCTGGAGGAGTAAAAATTTCTCAGTATCTGTGCTAGGAAACAGTAGTGTGGCAGCCATCCTGAGGAGGGACAAGTTAGAAGCATTTCAAACTCATAATTTGTATAGAGGCTAAAGAAGCAAGGACCAAAAATAATAATAATAATTAGGGTAATAAGGAATCTTAGCATAGTTAGGAACCAGAAAAGAAGGGGGATCTGATATCCTTGCAACCTAATTTGAAGAATCAGAAGGGTTTATTATCCCTAAGAAGAAGATACTGGACTTCGTATAAATGACCTTAATGTTAATCTTTATTTGCCTGTGTTACGTATCCATGTGCAAAAGGAAGTGTTAGTAACTGCACATCAACCTCTTTGTCTGCCCAGAGTTAATCTAGATCAAAACTTTTGTCACAGGCCACATTAACAAGGGGATAGAATAACTGAAATTTCTATGTCAGTAACATATCTATGCCAGTAACTGGTCCATTTTGCTTAGTAAACCTGTTCATTTATTGAGAGACAGTCCTTCACATGACTTCATGGAAAGTAACTCCTCCCCATGGGCAGCAAAAGTCTCACAGCCAGGACTATTGCTACTACTTCATCTCCTATAACCTGGTTCTCCCTTTTTCCAGTTTCACTTTTTTATAGCATGCTATCATCAGATAGTTAGGGAAACAAAAATGGTACCACTTAGAAACTACCATTCATGGTGTATTTAAATCCAAGAAAATCTCTTCCATCTCCAGTTTCAGAAAAAGACAGTTTTAGTTTTCAGTTAATCCAACTTAAAAGATTAGGAAAGGAAACAAGAAGCATCAGTTTGGAAAGTCATAATCAGATATTGGAAAAATTTAGGAACTAGTCACAAGTTATAGGTAAACACCAAAATCTCTAAAATGATTTAATATGACCAGACTCTTTGTCCACAATGTTATTGAAGTAAAAATAACTGCAGTCACATCATAATCATTTGCAGAGAAAGTCTAGTTCCAAAAATGATGGCCATTTTTATTCTCATAAGCATAATAAGAATAAAATGTTACCATATACTTTTAGAAATCTGCTGTGCTGGAACATTTTTTTACCAAGGAATTTCATTTAAGCTCTTACTAAGTCTCTCAGGACTGCACCAAAACCTCAGCATCAAGCTTTGCCCACAACACATGCATTTTGTGTAAGTTCTCTGGGCAAGATACCCAAATGGTTAGGTCTCTAGTGCTTCCTAAGGGTGCCCTTTGATACTAATTTCCTCTTTGTGGGCCTGAAAGCAAGCTTGTGGGCTATTGTTATCTTGAAAGCTTTGAGATCTGTGGATTCCTGAGATCAGTCTATCCTGTTCTAGTCAGAGTTCAATTTTTCAATAGTCTTTTATAGAGGAAAAGGGGAGTTTAATTGTATTTATGAAAGTTGACATGTTATCATGACAAATATGAATATTTACCAAAAGTTCATACTTGGGATGTTAGGAAGAGAGAAAAGGCAAATAACTGTTCTAATTCTGTTCACAAAAGAATATTACAATTTACCATTGCCGCAGGTCATAGTCGGTCTGAAAAAAAAAAACATCTTCTGGAAATTAAAAGCAAATGTTAAGAACTAATATTTCAAGAAGTCATAAAAAATATATTAGTCTTTCACATTTTATTCAGTCCATGTAGCAAATCTCAAGCTTCCATTAGTAATTTTTATAAATCTAGTTTTTCCTCATATATTTTGCAGTTTTCCTCAGATTCATAAGGAATCTATATTTCCAGAGTACCATCAACTATTCTATGAATGCAAAAATTAATGTTTTGACTCTTGTAAGGAACAAAAAATTTAAAAATAGCCATAATTAAGATCTAATTATAAGCTATTAAAGAAGTTTGCTCAATTTTGTGACACAGGTTTTTAGAATAACAAGAATTGACTAGTAATATTTCACCAGAGCACATCAAACTTCAAATTCACATAAAATTTAGACAACTATATTAACATGTGCATTAATACTAAAAAAAAATTAACATTTCCTTTCATATTTTGTACCCAGCTTGCTTGACAGCAGCCAGGACTTGTGACATCAGATTCGTTATATTTTCTTGTTGGATAACATGAGCTAATTCTAATTTAAAAATATAATAAAAGTATTAGCAATATTCAATATTGTAATTTTAAAGACATACATATTTCAGACTAAACCATTACATTTGAACTAGTTCTTATTTACCAAAAGTCCTAGATTATGAACTGTTTTAAAAAATGAATTTTGAGCTAACCTCCTCCATGTGTTAGAATTTACACAGATAAATACATGCACACAGAGCTTTTAATTCTCATTTTGTTGTTCACTGACCTTAATCAGCCTTTAAAAAACAAATTTTGTATTAAAATCTGAGGTTTCTTTTTTTAATTTAGTATACAAAAAGTCATATTTTCTTTCTGTGGTTCTCTATTCTTTACAATTATTTTGTTTTCAGTAAGAAATTTTAAATGGATTTCTGTGAATTCCACAACTTAGAAGATTCCTAACCAAACTATATGCATTTTCAGCTTACTAGAAAATTGAAAATATTTTATATCCTGTAAGATAAGAAGTGAGAAAAGAGAGAGAGCAGATAGAAACCTCAAAAAGATAAATAAATAGATTAAAGAAAATAATTATGTTAAATGTAAAACGGTTAAAATAAAATCAAGCTTATGGCTAAGTCTAATATCTAAGGAGAATTTTTTCTGTTCTTAATGAATCTTGTAAAGGGAATCTGTTTATGTTTAAAAACACCTCTCAACTCTTCCCCCTTTCTTACCTAGTTAGATTCTGGAAAGGCTGTTTGTACTATCAGTTTTTTAAAGAGAAATAAGTATCCTTGTGTTAACTAGAAAAATTTCACTCTATGCATTTATTTTCTAATTTAGCCAAATTTCTAATCATAAGGTTATTACAAAAATGAATCCATTTAAATATCTTGTTAAGTTTTAGTCAATATTAGCAGCAAATATTTCTGGCAAATTTAGAAATCCTTGGAATCACTTCACAGATAATCAGAGGAAAAGCTTAGATAATTTCCCTGAAGGCTGGTGTTAGTAACCTGTAAATTTCTCCCAATGTTTAGGGCAGTCTGAGTAATGAAGTACAAAGCTCTCTCTTGTCCTTGGATTCCTAAATTGAGAGGTTTTGAGTAGAGAAGCCACATATACTTGGCAAGATTTCCTAAACTTTGGGTTCTGATATCACCCTAAGGGAGAGTCATTTAGGATACTTTTCTCTTTCTGATAGCTTTGTGATCAATAATCACAGGACATGGGATTGGGTATGAGACTCAGAGTACATGTCCCTGTGAAGGGTGGATTTAGGAAGAGCTCACTGGGTGTGCAAGAATAGGACAGTAGGAGTGAGTCTACCCCTACCTTTTTAGTGTGTATCACCTCCATCCAGTTCTGGATCATGCAGAACTCAGGCCAAAGGAAAGCTGAGTTACAATAGATAAGGTGTTTAACTAGACAGGTGAAAAGATAAAGCACTTCCACCTCAGGGAAGAAAAAATTCTCTTCACAAGTTGAGAAAAGCTGATTCTCACAGAGACAGCGGTGTGAGTTTCAAGCAGCATGCATCATTACCCCATAAATAGAAACACAAAAGTGAAAAGTAAGAGAGGTTTTCGCTGTACTGACAAACAGGGAACAAGGATGTCTCCTAACACTAACAGAGCTATGTGCCCCTCTGTCGATTGCCCAGGGGTAAGGTGTTTACATCTTCAAGGTTTGGAAAGGAAGTGAGCCAGATCCAAAAAAGAAAAAAAAAAAAAAAATTCCTGAAAGAGTATAATGGGGGGTGTTGGGGGAAGGGGAGACCTCCTTGAAACGGAGGGAAAAACATCTTCAGAATAAATTTGTGACCTTTCCAAGTTTGTACCAGAAACTTTCCTGCTCAGTCTCTTTTGTCTATGGCAACTGAGTGATAATAAACTAAATGTCTCATCAAATACATAAAACGGCAGAAGACACCAATTTCTAAATAATTTGACACTTCATTTCAGATATTCCCTCAAATTCCCTCACACAACAGCATACTGCAAAGGTGGGATCCTCAAAGTTATTAGCTAAGAGTGGAGAAATAGTAAGAAGTGGGAAGAGAAGGCAAGTTGGAGCTCTGGCCTGTATTTTATACTGTCATTGGTTTAGTCTGTCCCTCCTTGGGTGTCCACCCAGTGTATCAGAATACAGAGGCGATACATCCCACATGACAAAGTGCCTTGCTAATGGTTTGCCCCTAGTCATGTCTTATCAGCAGATAACCAATCACCTAGAATTCAGAAAAGGTGGATCCAGTGGGAACTCATCATTCCCTGCCTCAGAGTTGCTCAGCCAGAGGTTGCATTCAGAGTTCTGTCCTGGATTTGCCTCCTTTGTATTCTTTGAGTGCAAGCTCTAATAAACCTTGGCTTTAACTGTATCTTGTGCTCTCTGATGAATTATTTCTCCAGAGGGGGCAAAGAACCCACTCTTTTGGGTCAGATTCTGTAACAACAGAAAATGAAGTTATTAACCTTCATGGAGATGCACTACTAGGAACACACTTTTAATTTGCAGGAAAAAAAAATCTAAAAATAGTTGTAAGTATAATTCTTATTGATCTAGAAAAGTGGCCAATTGTTATTTCTTTGTATAAAGAATAAGGAAGTCTTCTGATGGAATTGATATATGCATTTTGAAAAATTACCTGTGCAGTAATATATGCTCATCCAGTATTTTATCCTGAACCTATATAATACTTGACACTTTCTGAGAATATTCATACGCAGGTGGAATATAATCCCAGAGCAATACTTTTAATGCCAAGTTTTTAGAGAAAAAAATATGTAATTATTACGTAGTTTATATTCTCTTGGACAAACAGAAACAGTGAAACTAGAAATGCAAGACACAATGTTGAACACTTCTTGAGGTGCTGCTGCAAGGAGTTGTGGAGAGAGAAGGAAGAATATTAAGCCCGCCTGCTTCATGCTGTGAGTCATTAGCTGACTGCTCCAGGCTCTGCTACCAACAGCAGAGCAGAAAGGAATGTGGCCTGTATACCAGGGAGGAAAGAGAAAAGACAGATTCATTGTCTTCTCTATAGGATCGTATTTCTATTCCACTCTAGTGCTCTTTTATAAGATGTTTAATATGTATCTTAACCCTTTACTATTTATATTCTTTACAATCTAAAATAATTTGGGGGTTTTTCTATGTTGATTTGAAAGGTCATTTTAACATGTTTATTTTAAAATGTTTATCACTTTATACTTTAAAAAGTTTCAATTTAGTTTTCTAAAGATAACACCCTGGGAACTGTATTTTTTTTTTCAGAGTGAGTTCATGTGTTTTTTTCATGATTATATGTCTTTCTAGTGCTTATATAATGTCTGGCATGTGGTAAGTGCTCAGCAAATATGCTACTAGATTGAAAAATAGTTTGCTTTCCTTTGAGAAAATTAAACTGACATAGAAGGATAGATGATATGCAGAATATTGTGTAGAGTACAAATTGAAGCTGTTATTGTCCAGTGCCCAGATGAATAACTTCTGCATACTATGGCTTGAAACCTATCTTTAAAGCTTATTTGTTATGCATTTCTGAAACAGTGAGTTAGTTTCTCCAGGCATCAGTTTTTTCTATGCAAAATAAAAATGACACTACTGCTACTAACTTCAGAAATTGCACATAAGACAATGCCAGGCACACATTAAGCCCATAGTATGCCTTGTATATTGGTAGCATTATTCTGATGATATAGCATATATAGAAAAAATAATGAAATAAATGTGCAAGAGCTCTTACAGAGAGGAAAGTATTCAAAATGTTTTATATATAGTAATTAACTTACAAATCTAATTCTCCTTTATATATTTCTGGAACTTCTGCATTCTCACTTATAGCATATTGATGTTTCCATATTCAATGTAGACACTGAAGCGTGGCTTTGAGAATTTTTTACAGTACACCAAACTGTAGCTATAAGTGTGCTTATTGACCTAATGTGAACCTAAATGAGCTAGTTTAATTTGTGAATATCTGTAATGACATGTACAGTTACCTGTGACATCAATTTAAAGCTAAAATATAACCTACAATAGGACAAAGATTTTATTTGCTTTGTTCACTGTCATTTATCTAAAGTACATCCTAAATTCGGTAGATGAGCAATAAATATTTGTTGATTACAGCAATGAATATGCCAGTATTATATGTATTTCATTTGTTTGAAGAATTTTGACACTGCAAGTATAAATCCACCTCTTGCAAGTTCATGACAAAGGAAATCTCTCTTGCTATCTCTTTTGCTCAGGCGAAATGACACCATCAATTTGTGTCTCAGGAAAAGTGGAAGAAGTAGTTGTTTTTTGCTTCATTCCTTTGACTGTAAATTCTATATAGACCTGGGAAATAATGCCTTACTTTTAGCTTCCTAGCACCAACCATTTGGGTACTGAAGAAAGTACACATAGCACTTATTATGCAAAACCTTCCAATCAACAAGTCATGTCAAATTCAGAATCTTTACTACTTTGCATAATTTCAAAACAGCTGTAAGGTATATATTATATAGAATAATAAAGAATTGAAGATTGTCTGCTTTGCTACTATCTTGATTATTAGCACAAAGAAGCATTTTTAAAGCTTAATAATAGCTCTTACATAAAGAAATTGTATCAAGAGAAATGTCAACTAGACTTAAAGCAGCTACATAGTGTCAAACGAGTATTACAGGTAAAATTTCTGAGAAAAACAATTTTTAATTCTGTAACAGAAAAAAAAATATTTTACAAACTAGAGTTGCCCCAAAGTTGGATGACTCACCTAGTCAGTTAAAATGCTTGTGGGTTTTCTGCAATCGGAAGTCAAGGAAAGACTAGATGTACATATTCAAATGTTGTGAGTTTTTAGAGGAAAATTTAAAAAGATGACTTAAGATTACTTTTATAAAAAGGAGTTCAGTGTACTGGCTACAGTATAGAGTTACTTTACCCTAAAAATTCCAGCTATTACTCATTAATGGGTATAGGGAAAAGAGAACAGAGTTAAGTATCTCTTTATATTTACCATTACATTTATTTCTTTAAGCTTAAAAGGTCACTTTCCTTATGAATGTTCACCAGTACTCATCTCTGATGGTCACCACTCAGAGACATGAATTTACTACTCTTTGGGGGGAGTTGGGGTGAGCTAAAGAATCAAAGTAGAAACTGGTTTGCTTTAGAAATTGGGACGCAGAACATGAAGTTGATTCCTTTAGGTTTTTTAAATGGGACTTTTCTCACATCTGTTCTGCACTTTATACTCATTTAACCCTTTTGGGAAGAGTGTGTAAGAGGTGGTATTTGTCCTGAACCTGAACACCTCAGCGTTTCCCAGGAGTTTTGTGTTCTGTCATAAGGCGTATATAATATTCCAGATGCTGGGACAGTGTCACGACATCTCCAGATCATTTCTATTTATGCCTATGCTCAGTGATCTTGCTTGCTGTTTAAGAGGTGGAAATAGAGTTCTTTCTAGAAACTTGAGTCCTAGAAAGAATACTTAGAGAGGTAAAATAATCTGACATATCAGTACAGACAGTCTGCAGCTTCCTGATACTTTCCCACCATCTTAGACTCAGAATTTCACCTCAAGAGAAATATGAAGATTAACTTTTAATTCCAGTTTGATTGCATGTAATTGGCATATAACATTGTATTTTAGAAATACAACATCATGATTTTACATATTTATATATTGTGAAATTGCCATAATAAGTTTAGCTAATATCCATTGTTTCACATAACTATGATTTCTTTTTCCTATGAAGATAACTTTTAAAATTTACTTGTCTGGCAAGTTTATAGCTTTGATATTACCTCCTACAATGGTCTCAACTTTCTCACCAATAGCCTTCTCACCAGGTGGAAGAAATTGGACACTACCTTCTTTATGGTGACATTCTGTGATCAAGTCAGTCAGTCTTAGTACTTCCTAAGAGTGACACACATGATATTAAAACAAGTCCTCCAAATCTCATGGTTATGTCATCTGTGAACTACAGGTTCATAGAGCAAAAAGTTAGAACAATGATATATTCTTTAATCATCTATATCATGTGAAATATATAACAGTTAAAAACCAAAGGAATACCTGACTTTTCTTAATCTAAGCAGAAAAGCTATGCATTTTGAAATCAATGATGCCAGGAGAGGATTCAGACAAAAAGAATGATTTTCATCTCTTAAATGATTTTCATCTCTATATTTAATCCAATAGCCATGTTAGATGGACTTGCTTGATGTATCTCAATGCACAGTAAAATAAAAATGGGTGTCTTTGAGTTCCAAAACTCTTGATTTAAATTTGATGAAGCATGTTTCAAGTTTTAATAGATATGAATCAACCTCAATGTAAATAGACTTCATATAGAATGCAAGCTGTTTAATTTATTTTGGAATGCTCTAGTTTCACTTGGTAAAATATACAGATGAATACTAATTCTGAAGTGTGAAAGGAACAGTAATTCAAGGACTAGCACAAAGGAATTTAGAAATGTAATTTAATTCTCTTTGTTTTTGATTATAGATTTGGAGTGAAAATACATTCAAAATAACAAAATAACTAAGTTGATAATTGAATCTGAAAAGCTTAAGATACTGTCTTTAAATCAGAACATTTTACTTTGGTTTTCTGTTGATTTTTAAGTAGATTCTCATCAGGTTTGATAATTATCTTTGTGAACAAAATTGTAAAAAATAAACAGAGCCCCCCCCCCCCCCGAAAGAGAATACCGCCTTGAAAATCATTTGGAAATGATAAGAAAAATGATGATTTACCTTTGATTAAAAAAATGAGCAGATAAAAGCACAGAATTGCTTTTCCAAGGAAAGCATGAAATGAAACATACTTGACATACAATTTTACTAGAAAAAAGGGATAGAATTTAACACAATTTAACTGAACTGGTTAGCATGCAAACTCATGTATTTGAGATTTACTAAACTACATATTGTTATGTCTAAATCTCAAATGAAATGTTATTTATAACCAATGTTCCTACTGTCACACACCATGATAGTAATGGATTAAAGCTCTGTGTTACTTATTCTGGTAAGTGAAATATTGACTTAAATCTAATAACAGTAGTAACAGTTTAATCAAAGGTGTAATCTAGTTTAGGAACATACATAAGTGCCCCAGAAAAAACGGCTGGCCTGATTATGGCTTTGGAATCAATGTCTAAAGAGTGCTGGGCAGTTATAATATAGTTTTGAGAGTATATCATTGCCAAGAAATCTTGATGAAGTAAAAAGTACTCCAAAATCAAAACAAAGAACAAACACTCAAGATTTCTTTTTTCAAGCTATACCTGGGGAAAGCACTGGGAGAGCAGACTCATGGCATGGCACTCCCTCTCGGTCCATAGATTGGGCCAGGAAGGAACCATTTCTCCCAGAAGATAAAGCTTCCACAGCATGCCAAGCTTATCTCTCTCTGTGCACTCTTTGTGTCACGGTTCTACTGGAACCTATGCGTTAGAGGTCTTTCTCTTTCAGTGAGCAAATTGGAGTCTCGATACAGATTAAGGAGTGTGCATAAAGACCCATTGCCCTTGGTTCCTGTTGGGTAACCATTCCATCCTTATCACCAGTTGTTATGTAACCATTCTCATCAAAAATTGTCAGGCCAAGTATCAGTCTCACCAATCTGTGTAGGTTCTTTATTGGTTCTAGCAGTTACACAGACACACTGGGTAATGTAGGCCAGGGCCAAGAGAGAGATTGTGTGTGGGGGGGGAGGGGGTGGAGTTGTGAGGGGAAAGACTGGGAAGCTGGTGAACTCTCCAAACTCGCAGGAATCTTCATACTCTCCAGCCTCTCTCTAGCATTCTTTCCTGGTCTGATCTTTCATGTTCATGCTCTTTCTTGTGCTCTCTGCACTCCTCTATCCTCTCTCTTATGCCCAGGTATGCACAGTTACACTTGCACACACCCATTGGGTCACACAGTCATGGGGAAGATACAATGCTATAGATGCTGCTTATACAGGCTAATGGAGGGAAAAACCTGATAACTCACCCTGCAGACAGCTTTGGGGAGAGATCAAAAGGGCAGGGAGGGGGCTGTGGCCTTGGGGGACCAACATAGACTAGTTTAGCTGATTTTGCTTTGTTATAAAAGTGTGCTTCCTTCTAGTAGTTAACTACATTGAGAGTCACTTGTTGACTCTAATGCCAAGATATGGTGGGCAGAAGCCTTTAGGCCTCTCTTCCTCATTTTTGATACAATGATAACCTTTACTAGCATCTGTGTGGAGTTGATCTCCCACTGGCGACTGAGGCACAGCACTGTGCTGTCCAAATACCTAAATAAAATAGTATTATTTTGTCCTGAATCTGTCTAGTTTAATGTTTTTTGTCAATGGCTTTAATGACAACAAATAACATTTAAATATGAAACTAGGAAAAGACATCTGAAAATAATTTACCTTGAATGCTAATCAATCTAACTTACTAAGATAGACTAGAAAAAAAAATTCAAAAAGCACTAGAGATAAAATTAACAAAAATAAATATAACATTGGCTTCCTGTTTCCCACAACATGATGTAGGTAACAGAAGAGATCTCCCACTTATAAACTAAAAATGGTACAAGATGTTTGAAAATATCCTTCATAAATGTTTCCTTGAAATGTAATTGGCAAAATGCTCAGGCCAAATTCAGCTGGAACACTGAATCTGACTTTCGTTTGAGGGCTTTTGTTAAACCAGGCAAGTGTGAGCATTGGTTTTGCAAGTTTCCATTTCTTAGGGTACAGGTCTGCTTTTTCTAACAGAAAAAGTGTCAGAGGCTGACTGTTGCTCACCAATTTCATTTTCTTTTCTAAGCACAATGGAAGACAATATTTACTGAGCTCTTGAGTTAAAGGAGAGTCATGCAGTTGAATTCAGATCACTGAATTGTGAATGAAAGTGTCCTGGGCTCCTTGTAGTGCAGGCTTAACATTTTCCCTTTCAACTGGCACTAGAATCATTTCTTGAAGATGACAATGTGTCCGATGCTGACTCAGAAAGAAAAAAAGAAGAAAGTCCCACATAGGCATGTTTGATTCTCTTTTATATGTCTTAATATCTGTGATCTTATTGTAATCACTTTTTTATATGAGATCAGATTCCCAGCACTTCTATACCTTGCTTTGTGATTTCTTTTTCTAAACTCATTATGAAGTATTTGAAGACAGAATGATGTATTCTCTCGTATCAATGTGTATACTACCTTCTATAACATCTGGCATAAAATAAACACTGGGCATAATTTGAATAAATGAGTGAAAAAAATGATTCTAAAGCTACCTTGCTCTGTAATTGTGCCTTCTGTGGGAATTATTCCTACTCTTATTAAAAACCCTATTCCTTAAGCTGCCATATGTTAAGACACATATTTTTAAGAAAATAATCACTGTACAATTTTACACTCAGGAATCATGATATAAACTCTGCAGATTGGCTATGCACCAGTTGTTATGCACCAACATTACATAAGTTGTTACATATTCAAATATCCCCATAAACTTGAAGCTTTAAACTTTTCAATGTTCTCCCCACACACAAAATGTGTTGATTAACTGTCTGATTTTCTACCATTCATAATTATCATCCTTCTTATTATATCATTTCTTAATACTGGTAAGGTCTCATTGATTGAACTAGTGATTAAAATTGCAATTGCGTGTTTATGATCAAATCCTTTTCACTCGTATTGCTTTCCTTCAGTAAGTCACCAAATTTTATCAATTAATATTCCTAAATCTCTTGAATTTGATCTTTCTTCATATACTTTGGATATTTATTCCTTTTTAGATGCATGTGTTGTAAATATCTCCACCATTCAGTAACTTGCCCCTTCAATGCCTGTGATGATTTACTGTGCTGAACTTTCAGCCTACATCATATTGTTTCGCTTCCTCTCTCTCTGCTTTACTTACCATTGAAGTTGGATCCTGCAATATTTTTTAAATGAAGTAAATATGACAAAAAAAACCCAAAAATACCTTATGATTCACAAATAAGAATGAATCAGTTAAGGAAGAATGGTTCAACCACTCTGAACAATTTAAAATAAAATTCTCAGTATATTGTTTTCTCATACCTCTACATTGTCTATTTCTCTATAGAGAATGCTTTCATCAGTCCCAAAACCATTTTCTGTTTTACAGTTGCCTCCAGCTTATCCTTTCTATCCTTTATTAATCTGTCTTACTTTCTGCATTTCTCTGGAGAAAGTCACATTTCTACAATAGTCAAATTTCTACAGTTTGACACAGTCTACTGTAATAAGTTGCAACAGAAGCAGGATGTACAGACCTTAAGCCAACTTGTAGAGTAGATTTATTGTAATAGTAATGAAACTGGAATACTTACCAACAATTCTTCTAAGTATTCTAATAACCCAATGAAGAGAGGTAAGAATTAACTTGATAAGAAATAGCTGGACAAATACTAGAGTTATCTGGACAAGAGCAGTCTGAAAATGTACAGGACATTTAAGTACATTCATGTGACTAGAATTTAAGATGTAAAGAAAAAAGATAAGATATAATTGTGGAGAAAAGCAGATACTCTATTTGAAGATATTATAAGAAAAAATTAAGATGCTGAACTTCGTGTTTGAAAGCAGTAAGGATTTTTTAATATGTTTTACTAGCACAAAAACTATAGAAATAAATTCACCTTTTAGAAATATTACTACGTGAATATAGTACTATTACTGTAAAAGGCAAATGATAATAGGACAAAGAACAATCCAGTCAGACAAATGAGTGTCCTTACAGGATAGAGCAAATTGGGTGCAATTTAAAGGATTTTATGAGCAATTTTTGACACAACATGGTGTTGTTTGGATGTGGAGGATGAAATAGAGAAAATAATTTGGAATAAGTCTAAAATTCTGTCTTAGATGATTGGATTCATTGACTTCAACTAAAATATGAAGAGCAGAAGTTACTTTGACAAGCTTGGGAGCTAGGTTGAAAATGATTTTGATTGAGATCTAATAATTTTTAAATTAATTTAGGGACATGAGGGAAGATGTACAATAAGTAGATGAGTATATTAATTATAGACAGTAGTTCTGTCAGGATAATATACATTTCATTAGCCTTTTAGTGGTTGCTAAAACAACACCCTACATTTCCTTAACTGGTTAGTAGGGAATAGTGAAAGGAAACCAAACTATGAGCACCCTATTGATTTTTTATTCCTGTGTCATAAATTTCAGCATACTTGGTCAATAGAAGGAAGTAAAACAATTATGAAATTATATGTTAGGATTCCTCTATCAACTTTGTCTCTTAAAGTGTTTTATATTTGAAGCAAATTCTGTTTCAAATGGAAATATTTTAGGGTTGGTCAGTGTTCCTGCTAATTCAGAGAGAGATATAATACATTTACTTTGCACTATATTTGAAATTGTTGACCTCACCCTGTATGCCATGGGCATACTAAAATTCCATCCTTAGGGACATGGCAAAATGTTATATGTAGATGGGGCAACAAGGAATGATGGACATAAACACACATACACACATGCATATACACATATATATTCTTTTTCAGGCTCATGCTTCATTACCTTATCAAACTTTACTTAACTTAACAAAATTTAAGTTCAAACAAATTTTTTAGTTTCTAGGTAGCACAACATTAAATGAAGCAGTAGACCTTTCTGAAGTGAGGTCTTCGGCAACTGCACAGGTTGTACAGCCACAAAACTGCTCCTGTATGTTGTCTTTTATCACATGGCTTCTTCCCATATCAGTGTCTCAACTTGGAAACTGTTTGACTGACCTGTATTGATTATTTGGAAAAAATAGCTACAACTATAAAACTTTGTTAATGATATCATGGAGAAAATGTCAATCCTCTAACTTGTCTCATCAGTTGCATACTTAGTGTTATCTTTGACTATAAAGTTATATATTAACAGTAAATAAAATACTCAATCATGTCTTATAATTCTACAATGATGTAGCTTCTTTAATATAGCATCAAAGAATGCCAGCTTTTGTTTTTTCACCTTTGATTTACCTTTTGTAAGTCATGTTTCTTCTGCAGGCTTATTTACTACTAGGAAAAAATAATTTGTGTTACACTGCAGCTTGTTATTCAAGGGTCAGGAAAAAATAGAGAATAATATATGTTTGTACAGAGATGAAGGAGCAAATGTTCCTTCATAAGAAGTTTTATCATTTTTGATGCATCCTTGATATGTGTTTTTTTATATATGGAGTTATTTATTTTTTATTAATAGATGAAGGCACCAACAGTACCATTATCTAAATCTTTATTTGTTTCTGTCATTGTCGCATAATAGTTTTTCATTTACTGGGATGCTGAGAAAAGAAAAAGGAGAAGGTTGAATCAATTTATTAGATCCAGATGCTTTTATAAATCTTTCAGAATTCCTACTATATATCTTACCTTGCAGAATAAATATCTTCATTCTAAAGTTGTATTATATTTTGGTAATTCTGAACTTCTACTCATTTGTTAAAGAAATTATTTTTTAAAATACAAAAAAAATGTGACTATATCTATAATATAATCATCTGTCATTTAACTACTCTGGAGATTTGGTTTGGCAAGCAAATATTTGTCCCCTAACCATCCTTGGTGAAATAAAGGACATGAAGAGTTTATTTTATGAAATATAAATTTCCTTTTCTCTGTGATTTAGACTGGACATAAATTTTGAATTAAGTGAATGAATTTAAACCAATAGATTGCTAAACCAATAAATGACTTAAAAAGAATGCTGAATTAATGATGAATTAAATAAGAATTGATATGCACGTTTCTAAACTTGTCAATACAATAGCAATGAATGAGAGCTTTACATGTGAATCTAATTCTTTATATTTATAAATCTTTAATATCCTATTTTAGAATTATTTTTGTCATGAATATAAAATAGCTGAGTATACAAGTAAATATAAAGGCACACATGTGCACACACATACACACTCATATAAACACACACACACATAAATGCACAGTTTTTTAGTAACCATCCTGGAAATATTATATTAAATGTTTAAATATACTTCCAATGGTAATTGCAATTTTCATATATTGACATGCATTTCCTTGGAAAACATCTATTAAGTCATTTTTAGCAAGCATGGACTAAACCATAAGATAAATTTATACGATCCAGGCATTATGTGCAAAATAATTTTCAGAAATTTTTTATTTCTATAATGAGAGATCTGTGAATTTTTCATTCAGGGTTTTCTGTTCTTTTGTTTCCTTATATTCCACATATGAATACAATTATCTGGAATTTGTCCTTATAACTTATTTTTCTTAACTTAACAATTTCTGCTTCTGTGTTGCAAATGGCAGATTTCAATCTTGATTTAATAACTAAATACGAATTCATTGTGTATGTGTGTATATATATGTGTGTGTGTATCTATCTATATCTATCTATTATAAAACACTTCTTTTTTAAAATTTTATTTTGTTCTTTAGATCACAATCTCTGTTGAGTGTTTTTTTGGGAAACCTCCCCCTCCCTTCTCTCTCTGGTGCCCCTTCCATTCTCTCAAACCCTATTCTTTGTTGTTTACTAGTTGTGTAAGCCCATTATTCTCTTTCCTATGGCAGTGTCCTTCCACTGGGTGAGGGACTGTGTTGTTGGAACCAGGTGAGCCTTGCTGTCATGTTTTCTTGCTGCAGGCCATCTTCTCCAATTTTATCTCCATTGCTTTGCTGCTTTTCCTTATGGCTCTGGTGTCAGATTTAGGGGGTCTTGCCCCCAGCCAGTGTTGGTCAAGAAGTTTCTCTGTGAATACAGGCATCTGTGAATGGCCCCTGAGGATCATCTCCTCTATCTCAACTCGCAGTCCCGATGTGGGGCCGATGATTACTCCATCTTTGGTCATCCTCTCCTCTCCCATACTGTGGGGAGAGTGTGTTGTTCTCCTTGAAAGCATCTCTAAAAAAGTTCCAGGTCTTTTTGTCCTGGTCAGCGCAAAAGTGTGCATGGTGACATTGCGTTTCTACTGTTGTTTCTCTTGTCTCCAATCCACTGGTTCTCTCGGTTGTTTATCTGCTGTGTCCATCAGGCTTATGGGCTGGGTTTTTGCACGGTCCCTCGCCCGTTCTGTGTTGGGGCCTGTGTTGCACATGTTCTTGATCCTCTGAAGTCCATCTGGAGTGAGAGTGAAATGGAAGGGGCTCTTCCCCCTCCCTCCCAAACCCCCCCACACACACTTGTGCCAGTACCTCCCTGCATGGGGGTGGACCCTGATGGTCAAACCTGCACCCTCCCGTGCTCCCCTTGGGCTAGGAGCAGAGGGCAACAAAGCTCAGCCAATCCGAGCTGCAGATGGCTACCCTGCGAAGCAGCCATCTGCTGGTGGGTGGGGCCACCTCCCCACCCCATCCCCTTTCCGGGGGCTCACCTGACTTAGGATGCTTACCCAGAATCTTGACCCCCTTTGCTCCCCACTGGCAGGGGAGCCCCGACGGCCAGGGATGCGGGTGCACAGATAGCCATGGGGTGGCTGCCTGCTGACAGGCGAGACTCTAAAAAACACTTCTTGATTAGCTCCTCTATCATCAGGCAATCAGGCATTTCAGTTGTTTGTATCACTTGACTTGGACAAATAGTGCTGCTATGAACACAGGACTGCTTATATTCCTTATATTCCGTTTCATATATAAGTAACACTACCCAGCATGTATCTTTCTCCTTCTGGTTTATTTCACTTAACAGTGCTTTGAAGCCCCACCCATGTTGTATAAATGGCTTGACTTGACTTTTTTGATTCCTGGGTAGCATTCCAATATGTATGTGTGCCACATCTATGTGACACACTCATCTGTTTTGGATCACATAAATTGTTTCCATAACTAATGCTATGGACATAGGAGTGAAGTTTACTTTTGATTTAGTATTTTGATAGCTTTGGCATAGATATCTAAGAGTAGAAGTAGTAGTAGGTCATTTGGATGATATATGTTTAGACTTTTGAAAACATCCACACTGCATTCCAGGGCTGTTGGAAATCCTGATGTTTGTTTAAATGTTTCTTTTTATCTTCAGTCTCACCAACAATCATTGTTTCTGGTCTTTTCGATGTGGATGAGTCTCAACATAATGAGGTGTTATTTCACTATGGTTTTAATTTGCAGTTCCCTGAAGATAAATAATAATGGATGTTTTTTCATATGCCTTTTGACTATCTGAGCATCTTCCTTCGAGAAATGTCTCTTTAGATCTGCCATTTTGGAGGGTTTGTGTGTGTGTTTTGTTGTTGTTGAGTTATATGAGTTCTTTTTAGATCTTTAATATCAGTACTTTGCTGACTGTATACTGTGCATTATTCCATTATCAGGGTATCTCTTCATTTTAGTTACAGTTTCTCTCACTGTGCAGTAGCATTTTAGTTTGATGTAGTTCCAATTGCTTATGTTACCTTTGGCTTTCCTTGTTGGTAGGGACAAATCCACAAAGTTATATCTAAAGTTTATGTCATGGAATGTTTTGCCTACATTTATTCACTATATTTTATAGTTTAATATCTCATTTCTAAGTCATTTATTCACTTTGAGTTTATTTTTTTGTACAGTATGAGATAGTCTTCATTCTTTGCATATAACTCTATCAGAAAGGGATATGGGGAGGCAGTGAACAAAGAAAAGATGGAATATGATGAAAGATTAAGAGTTTGCTTTTAGTTGTGGTGGCATAGCCTGTATCTGGAGAGGTATGATCCTGTGTCCTAAATCATAGTGTTGCAAACAGATTTGTCTTCTCCATAGGAATACTATAATTTTAAAAGAGAAATCAAGGTACCACAGGCACTGGCAAGGATGTGGTGAAAGGGAACACTTATGCATTGTTGGCAGGAATACATATTTGTCTGACTCAGAAAAAATGAAAATAGGGTTTATATAAAGCATAGGAACTCCTGTATTTATCACAGCATTGAAATAGCAAAGATATGGAATAAAAGCCAAGTGTCTATCAGTGACTGAGTGTATAAAAAAGAAGTGTACATATATACAGTGGAGTGTAGCCATAAAAAAGGAGCATATTTCTCATGTGCTCTAATGTGAATATCTTCAATAATTCACAAGTGAGAAATCAGAGTACTTTATCACTTATATGTGCAATATAAAAGTATTAAATTTAATAAAAGCAGTAAAATGGTGATTTTCATATGTGGTAGTGGTAGATAAGTGTGGTGGTATCCAAAGATGCAAACTTTTCATATGTAGTACATCAGTCATGGTAATCTATTGCATATTTTAATGAATATAGAGAAGAATATTGTGTGATAATATATAATCTGACAACTGTATTGCTATCATATTATGATATATAGATGTATCAATATAATATGCTCTTCATCCTAAATTTATAAATCTGTATTTCAAAGTCACTTAAATAAATGAAGAATTTGTAACTGCCTGGTAATAAATGTAAGTTAAACTTATTTTAGTCATTTTAATATATAAATATGTGTACAGTTTACTTAAAACTAATATACTACAATCAATTATATCACAATAAAAAAAGCACCATTATAGGATGATAAATATTTTTGTATTTGATTTTTAGATCTTATGAGGTAGGAATTTATTTTTATCATCACTTCAATTATAAGAAAACTGAGATTTACAGGAGTGACTAATGGTCCTATTAAGTTTAGATATCATTCCAGACTGACTGCAAACATTACATTCACAAGCTACTCCTCTGTCTTCCTTTAGTACAGTTGACCATTATTCTCTCCCAAAATAATTGTCATATATAATTAACAACACTATTTAAATTATATCAAGTATTAAAAAAATAAGCTGTATTTTTTTTTCAGTCTAATGGTTTAATGTATTTTTACATACAAAATCACTTCTTGTAAGCCATGTTTTATTCCCTAGCTTTTGCTAGGTCTCCACCTACACAATGGAAAAAGAATGAAATGGCTTGAGAAAATAGATGATTGTACTTGAACTGGGCAAATTACTAACGAATCAATAAGACTGTCTCTGTAAGATTATTGACTGGGAGGCCCATCTTTGCCCATAACTTTGCTTCCAGTCAATGTTTCAAGGAAAGGAGGACCATCTGTAGAACCTGGCACTGAGAAAAGCAACATAAGATTAGTCTATTAAGGCTGATTGAGTGTTTTTGAACCCTCTGGTCATTTTCATTATATTGTAGGTATGTTTCTCTTAGCATCTTTTCTGTTTCCCTTCATCTATTCTGTCTCTACTGCTTTTGGAAAGGAATTCAGTATAAACAATTTAGTTTTTCCTGTGCATACTACTTTATCAGACTTATCTAAGTTACAGCAGGTTTTTATAATAAAATAAAGATCACTAATCCAGAAAAGTCAAATCCACTTTAAGACTTATTGATGACTCATTTTTAAATTCTTTATCTTTTTATTCTAAGTACTTAAAACAAGATAGAGAAAAATCCTTTGCACATTTATGTTTTGTTCTGTTTACTGCATCCTGAAACTCTGTCTAGGGATTAAGCTCTTAGCACAGAAACATTTATTTAACATTGCCAATTAATTAAGCATATCTGATAAAATGAATTTTGAGTTACAATGACAAACTGGGGGGGGGGGATGATGTAGGATAAATTACACAAATATGTAGAATTAGACCACTATTATTTTAAATAATGTAGTGAATTGTTATAGCCATTTTGTAATTAATATTCAAAGATGTGCAATTTGACATTTTCATTACCATAGATGTTAATCGGATTGTAGTTAATAGAATGTGTTTGAAATTAATAATTAAATGTGGACTGAGAGTAGAATGAGCTTCCTGTAGCATAGAATATATATATTATATATATATAATATATATATAGTATATATGTCAACATTGTCAGTGTTACTTCTTCAGATTAATACATTTTCTGGCTCCATCAGGTAAAACTGCACAATGATTAGATTATATTCCAGTTAAAAAGGTAAGGAAGCAAAAGATAAGATACAAGTCATGATTATTAAGTTTAAAATTTTGTTTGACAATTAATATTAATGAGGTCATCATCACTGTGCACTTAAGACAAAATTTAACTTTGGAAACTTCAGGTGAAAACTATGCATATATGAAAGTTCTTTAGTTTATGTTAAGTTGTAAGAAAAAGTTTTCATATTTCAAAATATAGAAAGAAAATCATTAAATATATTATAATTTTAATGCCACCTTTACCAGTTTGACCCAACTTCCCTGAATTATGATCACACTAGAAAATTGTGTTGTCAGTGAAATTCATTTTCTTTGATCTCTACCACTCTTATCCCTGCTTTTTTGAGAAGCTACATCTAAAAGATTCCAGAGTATCTCCTTAAAGAAGTATATTCTATGTTCTTAATTAGACTATTTAGCAGCTCTTTTTAGTGGAAGAAAATATCACATATCAATTTTGGCTTCTGAAAGATCTCTTTTCTCATAGAAAATGCTATTAATAAACTCTGTCTTTATAAGATACAGATTGGTGTTTCCCCTCTCAGCTGGAACTGGCTAAAAATGTATATTCTTGGAATCCAACTCAATCTTCTGAACCCCAGTCTGCATTTAACAAGTTCCCAATGTGATTCTATACACATTAAGCTTTATGAAGCACCTTAGAGCTACAAAAAGCTGGAACACTCCTGAATAATGACAAAGAAAAAAACATGTTAGCTGCAAAAATGCTGAGTCTAAAGAAAGGATTCACAGGATAGTAGTGCCAGACTCCACAGCAGGAGAGCCTCAAGGAAAATATTTGAGAGCAGGTAAAGCTGATGGCTTCTTGTAAACTACACCATTAACTTTTTGAATAGCTACCATTTTCTTAAATTATGACCAAAATCATTCCCTGCTTCTTTTGCTGGGAAAATATCACATGGTATTGTAAATATAAAAAGGAGGATAGAAGGTGCACAAGGGACTAGGGTGATGGATCATGGTGATGTGATGATGGAAGAACTACTGGGTCTATACCTGAGTGAAGAAATCAAATACTTCACAAAATTAACAAAGATGCAAGCAAATAGTAAATAAATTTAATAAAAATAAAATAAATTAAATATAATTAGTATGCTGTTTATGAACACTATTTTCTTCAATTTTTTGAGATTCAAATAAGAACAGGAATGTGTTGAAACAATACAAGTCTGCTATAGCATATGAGTTCTACCCTTATGTTTCTCCAAGTGGATTTATATATCTGCATGTTATTGGTTCTTTTTAAAAATGCTGCCCACTGACTTGAAAACACATCATTCCGCAACTGAATTAATGAATTTATTTAACACATTTTTCAACAAAAAATTATTATATTACTTGTCACAACAAACTCTGCCTTTGGAATTCTTTGAATTGTTAAAATATATCTCTAGAAAAATTTACACTAGAAAGCTGAATTTATTGATGAGTAGGGAGAAACCGGAATTTAGAGGGAAATAAGAAAAGTTCTAATCTCATCATGGTTAGATTAGAAAGTTGACAGAACATCCAAGGAACAAATGCTGGACAAGGGTTAAACTGAGAGAAGGTTTGGGATTCACACTGGTCCACAGAGGGGTTAAACTACTTACTACATTCTTCTGAACACAAGAGTCTCAGCAACTCTTCTGAATTGACTTTAAGACATATTTAAAATGCACTTAATTTTATCTCAAAAATAGTGTACTATTTTGATTTCTAAATAATAAACAAGTATCTTAAAGTTAGCATTAAAGCTTTTCAATCAATTTCTACTTTTTAAATTCCTACACAGAATATGGGTGGATTTATAGACATTAAAGTAGGATTCCATTTTTCCTACTAAATAATTTTTTACATGTACACACTTAAGAACTGCTGACTGTATAATATTCTTGAGTGGTTATCACAAGATAATGATTATAAATTATCTTTTTATGTTCCTATTTTGTTTCTTTATGTTTCTTAAAAAACTTGTATAAAATTAGTACAAAGGTGAATTTGATAAAGGGAATAAAAGCTGCCTCAAAGTTGATATTTCTTGTGATTCTCTTTTTGGTGAGGGTTTATGCACTAAATTTTTAGCCAAAATAAATAAAACGATGCGACACTCCATTTGTCTAAAAGAGGATGCAATGCTATTTCACTACAAGTAGTTATCTACTTCTATGGATTAGCTCTGAAAAGTCAATTTACTCAGAAAAAAAGTACATTGTGTTGTTTGAAAAGACTCCTTTAATGTGTTAAATAATATAAAAGTGATGAATTTGAAATGACCAACAAAGTGTGTGATGCAGACTTATAAAATGATTCAGATGCTGTACCAGGAAATTAGAAGCTTTTTTAAATTAATGATCCTTCTTGTACCTTTGTCATCACCTCTTATCATTCTTTCTTAGCTATACTGTCTGTACTATAAATTTAAACTTTATCAGGTATGAACTTGAGGATTTTTGGTTTTTGGTTTTGTTTTGTTTTATGGTACCAGATGTTTAGTAAATTGGATCTCAATGTATTCTGACCAAGTAAGTGAAGAACGAGAGATGAAAAACCAAGCCCAGGATAAGGAGTGAAATTAAGAAAACAAAGTACATGGAAAAAAACACACAATTTGGGTTTTTAATAGACAATATATAAAGGCAGGATTTAAGGGGCATGACTTTCGCATTAGTGATTTTTAAAAATTTTTATTTATTTATTTTAATTTATTTTTTAAAATTTTACATTGTTATCTACCCCAGGGTTCTCTCACCACATTATCACCCATGAACTATCATCTTAGTCTTTTGTGCCCCTCCCACTCCTGTCTTCCTCCCCTCCCCCTCTCATATTCCATGCTTCAATTGTACTGAGAATTAATTTCAGATTTTTCTTATCTGTTTGTTTGTTTGTCTTCTTTTTATCCCTCATATACGTGAGACCATCCAGTATTTCTCTTTTTCTTTCTGACTTATTTCCACTAGCATGATTCCTTCTAGCTTAATCCTGTTGCCACAAATGATGTTTGTCTTTCTGATTGATGAATGATATTCCATCATGTACATATATCAAAACCTTCTGATCCATTCTTCTATTTCAGGGCATTTGGGTTGTTTCCATATCCTGGCTATTGTAAATAACACTGAAATAAACATCTGGGTACAGGTGTCATTTTGGATTAGTTTTTGTAACCTTTGGATAGATTCCTGGATAGGGTTGCTGGATGAATTAATTATTTTTTATTGCAGTTATATTGGTGGAGAACACGGTATATGATTTACAGGTATAATGTCACATCTCTTTAGTTATATGTTATTATATTATACCCACCACCAAAGTGCCTGTAGTCCTCACCATATCCCCATTGCCTCCTTTCTTCATTTTGCTTCTTTCTGTCCATTTTCCCATAATGTCATGATTTTCAACTAAGATAAACCCTGGTGTGATTCTGCTTCTCATTAAAGTGAAGAACAATTTTTGTTCTCCAATGACATGATTTCCTCTGTAAAAAGTTCTATAGAATTGAGGGGGAAAAATAAAAAAGCAAACAAACCTGGAACTAGTAAGTGATTTCCTAGCTTGGAAAATTAGTATACAAAAATCAATTTCTCTGTCATAAGCTAGCAATAAATAAATTGGATTTTTAAATTAAATGCATAAAGCTATATGCATTAACACCCCTAAAATGAAATACTTAGTTATAAATTCCATGAAATATGTTAAAAAATAAACTAAAGTGACTAAAAATTATCATACTGGGTAGTAGTGTGAGAAAAGTCTATGCTTTATCACAAGGCAATTTAAAATAAAAATATAGCTAGTCTTATTCTTGGGGATAAATTTTTAAGATACTCATACAATATATACAGGTTTTTTTTTAAGTAGGTCCAAAACTGAAACCTTTAACAATTTATGTTTTTCTGATGTTGCCTTCCTTAAACTAGGAGTAAGGTTAGAGAGAATTTAGATTTTATTATGCTGTATGTTAACTTTAATAATGTCAAAGGACTTGTAGGGGAAGAAAGAAAATATTGGTTATCCTTGGTTGATGAATCTAACTTGGAAGGAAAGTGATTAAAACTGCTTTACTTTTTTCCATTGCTGAGCGATAGAATGAAATGAGAGTATTTCCTTTAGGAAAAACCTTGGAGAGAAAAGACTGAGTGATTTTTTTTTCCTTTGCCAGAATGCTAAGATTTATAGTCCAACAGAAGTAAGTAAAGATATCTTTGACTGCTGTGTCTAATTCATGAGGACTTTGAACATTAATGTGCTCAGGGCAGTAACATATCTAGAAAGCAATTTAGGATCTTTTCTAGAAAAGTCAAATGATATAAAAATGAAAGCATAGGTGCTTTAATTTTGCACACTACTTTTTTAATATTAAGACCCTGAACATATTTTTACAAACTTTCTAAAGGTTCTTTCTTCATGAGAAAGTTAGAGATAATAAATTCCTCATGCAAGTACTGGGATAATTAAATGAAGTAATTTTAGTAATGCCCTACACACAGTGTTTGGTGCACAGCAAAGGCAAAGAAATAGAAGCTATTTTGTTTTTGATCTTTTACTGTCTAAAATACAAGGCTGCTTTGACTATTAGCCTTAGGGTCTGATGACTTCAGAGGAAGCAGAGAGAATGCTATTTTAGTAGATTATTGTTCTCGCCTATAGATTCTTACTGTAGGGAAAAGAAAAGATCAGGAATGGGTCACTGAAAATAGTCAATGACAAGATTTTGGAGTAGAATGACAGAGTGGTGAAGACTATAATCAAGGAACCTAGGACTCAGTCAAGAAGAAATCCTGCAATCTTTTCATCATGCGTCTCTTCCATTCATTCAGTGGTGTCTAAGCAGTGAACATATGGAGAGTAAAAGACAGAGGAACTTTTGGAGAAGAAAGACAATTAGGAAGTATGATGATCCTGTTATCTGATTCCCAAAAAAAAGCTTGACTAAAAATATGCATCCCCAGAAGAGGAGGCATGAAACAGGTTATCTTAGATTCTGTACAAACTTGCTGTTTTTCTTGTCCTTATCAGAGTTAAGTCCTTTGGCAATGGTAGGGCATAATATGAATAAACATTCCAAAATTAAAAATAACTACCCTTAATTAAGTGAGGAAATGGTTGTAAATATTGGAAGATTGAGGAACTATTCCAAACTAAATACTAGAATCACAAAGAAGCAACAGAACCATAAACACTTAAACTTAGAGTGGTGTCTTGTATTTGCTCAACATACATTTCACTGAATATTTGTACTCTTACAATAGTACAAGTAAAGGCTACCAGAGAAATAAAGTCTCCCTTTATCTTAAACTGCTAAAGTAGATAGAGCAGGGAATTGCAAAATAAGGCAATGTACATCAAATACTCCTTATAGTTTTCATTAAAAGAGGAAATGAAAGGCAACATGCATGTAAGTTACTGTCTTCAGCTCTAGAACTGGAGCTAAGATTTAAATACTAATATAGATCAATAAAGATAACCTTGAAAAAGTGTGAATGTAATTTTTAACTAAGTATTTTAATGCTGACCCACTGTTTCTTATTTTGCAGATGCTGGAAAACTCAATACTATATATTTGATCATAGAAAAATGCATGGTTCAGGGCACTGACCCCCACCAAATCCCCAATACCTTTTCACTCCCCAAAAGTTAGCCACAATGTTTACTAGGTATCCTCAGGATATTGGTTTCAGGACCCTGCCTCCATTATGTCACCAAACTCTGTGAACACTCATGTCCCTTCTAGCTGACCCTTTGCATTGATGAGTTCAATATTCACAGATTTTCCTGACACTCAGTTGGGTTGCTTGAATCCCTGGAAGTTGAATCTACAAGTAAGGAGAAGAAAGGAGAGGAGA
>PVHY01016141.1:0-34416 GCA_004024945.1 Uropsilus gracilis | reverse complement strand
ACGGACGACGACAGGACGGACGGACGACGACAGGACGGACGGACGACGACAGGACGGACGGACGACGACAGGACGGACGGACGACGACAGGACGGACGGACGACGACAGGACGGACGGACGACGACAGGACGGACGGACGACGACAGGACGGACGGACGACGACAGGACGGACCGACGACGACAGGACGGACCGACGACGACAG
Source organism: Uropsilus gracilis (assembly GCA_004024945.1). Lineage (NCBI taxonomy): Eukaryota > Metazoa > Chordata > Mammalia > Eulipotyphla > Talpidae > Uropsilus > Uropsilus gracilis. The sequence goes on along the minus strand of PVHY01016141.1, from coordinate 34,212 downwards.
GACGGACCGACGACAGGACAGACAGACAGATGGATGATAGTATGGACAGAAAATAAAATAACCCTCTATGGTCTCTGTGGTCTAGTCTCACAAATACCACTATTTATGGTTCTAAATTTTTAAGGAATGTGGGTCAAATTGAGAGAAGTCAGAGAGTTGGGGAACCCCATCTTTAACAGTGCTGAAAATGAGAGGCCTGATGTCAGGAAGCTTCTCAATCACCCTGATAGTTTGGAGACAGAGATTGGGATCATCCCATCCAGAAACCAGGGCCTGCCCTGAAGGAAAGAGACTGTTCAAGTCGATGTCAGTCAAGGCAGACTCTGAGACATGAACTTTCTCCCAAAGAGCACTGAGAAAAGGTCTGAGGCTGCACTGGATTCCTAGGGAATTGTGATCATGAATGATTCACATTGCCTACCAGTCACAATTGTCTGGAGAGTAGAGGTACATGGGCCCATGAGCCTTAAATTCCCCTGTCTTTCCAGTCCAGCTCCAGGGTCTTAGTTATAGCATCAGCAGCCAGGACGCTTTCCCCATAAGTATGACATAACCAACCTGATAGGAGACTGACATTCCATGAAACCAAGCTCTCATGCCATCCAATCAATTTCCATAAAATATTTCCGATGCGTGATGTGAGAAGATGTGTGAAGTGTAGTTCATGCCTTTTCTCACCCCAGCCTCCTCATACACCTCTACCCTTCATACCAAACTACCTGGGGAAGCTGTCCTGAGAAGAACCTGGGTGTCAGTTCTTGGCTTCGACATTGTAGGGAGCTGCCATGCAGGGTAAACACTAAAGCCCATTAGGAACATGCACTCAGGAGCCATGTGTGCCTCAAACACTAGCCCTGCCTTATACCTGGCATCCAGATGAGTTACTTAACCCCTCTGTCCCTTGGTTTCTCATACATCAAGTGTATAACAACAGCAGCGCTTCACTCTGAAAGTTCTGAGCATGCTATGAAATATAAAAAGTCCTGGATCAGTGCCCAGTGCATAGTAAATACCCAGCGATGACAGCTGCTATTATTCTGGGGAAGAATCCTAGCTAACAGGATTTCTTTCTTGCTCACCATGACTTGATAAAAAAATATCTGTCTGGAAATATTTTGAGAGGCTATAACAGGGTTACATGCTGGCGGAATTTGAAGAAGGTAGCCTTTCCTATGGTCCTCCCACCTCTGGAATTAGCACCCCCTCCCACATCTGGAGTAAGCTTAAAAAAGGGGTTTATAATAAGATATGAGGGCAAGGAAAATGGTAAAATCTCAAAGGGTTTGGGTTCCCTTCTGGACATTCTACTTACTCCCCCCAAGAAGGGAAGTGTGTCCCTGGAACTGATGTCCTCACTGAGGCAGAGGGACAGGATTAGGCAGGGAAAGGCCTGAGTCAGCCTCCACTGGTCTCTCCTGCAGACCCTCAAGGAGTCAGGGAACGTTCTGCCCTATCCAGAACCCCCCACAAAGGGAAAGTGAGTGAAGCAGACCAAGTCCTCTGACCTGAACTGCCTCCAGGAGAAGCAAGTTTGCCCTGGCTGGTCTCTAAGCAATGCCTGGAGGTTGCCTTGTGTTCCCTGTGTGGGTTTCTGAGAGGCTAGAGGTGAAGGGTTTTACAGGACTTGAGAAAGTGAGGAGAATCAAAGTTAAGAGTGTTTGGGAGAAGCTGGCGCTTGAGGGACTGTTGTGTTGTCAGTGGGTGAATCTCAGGACTCTGCAAAATGTTGACTTTCCTCATGGGATCTCCAAGATGGCGGCACTGTGACGGGCACGAGTGGATGCCTTTCCAGCCTTCCTTGCACCCTGGAAGCATTGCTTCACTCGGTCTCCTCGCCGCTTTGTGCATCCCTTTCTTCATGAGCTCGTGATTCAGGGGCTATAAGCAGCCCTCGCACAGCATTGCAACACTTGCCTCGGGATTCCACATGGTGTGCATCCCTCCCAACAGTCGGGAGGTGACCCTCCAGAGGGAGGTTGCTTCCCAGACAGGGGCTCTGGGCCCGTTTAGGGGCCTGGTACCTGTCTCCCCCACCACTCCACCCAAGTCGTAGGCTTGGAGCTGACTGCCAGCGCAAGTGTCCTTACCACCAGTCGTGAACTCTTCAGCAGGTCGGGCTCGTGTTTGGGGTCTCCCTTCTCCATCTGCTCCACGAGCCTACAGGATCGCAGAGGAGCACAGCTTCTGGCTCTCCTAGCTCATGGTTTATTGGGGTGACCATTCAACAGTCCCTTCGCCTTGCACTCATTGAATCCCTGTCTCCTCCCCTAGGCCTCCTGCTGGCCCACGGGACCAAGGCGGGGAGTGACCTGTGGCAGTCCCAGACAGAGCACTTGACTCAGAAGCACTCCCGCGGGCGGCTGCCTCTCCCGCTGTCTCCCGCTGCCAATCAGCAGCAGTGGCATTTGCAAGACATTTTTAGAATGAGCCCTGGGCAGAGGACTAGGCTTGCATAATCACTGCTTTAATGAAGGCAAGGAAAAGGAAGCAGCGGAGATCTGAGCACCAGGCAGGGTTGGAGTGAATTGCTGAAGTAAGGACTCTCGGTGCACAGAGTTCAGGCAAGACGCTGAGCTTGGCGCATTGCTTGTTTGCCACAGAAATGTGCAGAGGAGCCGGACTACCCAAACAAGATCGATGGCTTAGATGGAATCATTTAGTCACATTAAACAGCTTATCAATTCAATTGACCATTTGCTTGCATGACTTCTTGATAATCTAGCTTAATGGATGACTGGGCTTTTCCTAATGACTTCACAAACAAGCATGTAGGTATCCTTCAAGCTCAGATACCCTTGCCACCCTGGTTCCACTGCTGAAAGAGATCTCCCTTCTGACTACAGAAAGTTGCCATAACATGGTCTCAGTGTCTTTCTCATGATCTGCCATGTCTCTTCACCTTGGTATGCATCTCCTTTGTTAGCCTGGAAGCTCCTCAAGGGTGGGAGCCATGCCCAGTTCTTCTCTGTTCCCTCAATAGCAATGTTTCCCAATGCCCAGAACATGAACACCCAAAACAGTCTTGTAAATGAGCGTGTGAGTGGATGAACAGTGCCCCGGACAGCGTGAGCAACTGTTGACTCATTCAGCCAGTCACCAATAAATGCTGAGAACTGTGTGTTAGGTCATCTTGGAACTGGAAGTACCAGCCATGAATCCAAGGTACAGGGTCCTTGGGCCATGGGGCTTCCACTGTGGTCATCTGGAACCAATAGGAAGTCAGTAGCATTCTGGAAAACAAAGAGACATCCGTTGATGATGCCAGCAAATACTGTGATTTTCCTCAGGCTTCACTAGAGCTGAAGAGTGACCCAAACTGGCTTCAGAATCTCCATCAGTTTCATAAACGAGTTGTTCACTCTCCATTCCAGTCAGCAGCAATGCTTACGTCCCCCAGGAGCGAGCCGTAAACTTGATAGTGTGGAGGCTCAATTAAGAATGAGTTCTGTGTCAGACAACACAAAGCAAAAAGCCTAGTCAAAAATGTGGTAAAGAGCTAAAGATACTTCTTGAAAGAAGAGACACAAATGGCCAATAGGCCTATGAAAAAATGTTAAGCATCACTAATAATCAGGGAAATGCACATCAAAACCACACTGAGATACCCAGTAAGAATGGCCCATATTTTTTAAAATGGGCAACAAGTACTGGTATGGATGCAGAGAGAAAGGAACACTGATTGGAGTGGAAACTGGTCCAGCCACGATGGAAAACTGTGTGGAGGACCCTCACACTACTGGAAAAAAAAGAAAATGGAACTACCATTTGATCTAGCAATCCCACTTCTGGAGATTTACTCACCGGATATAAAACACTATTGCAGCACTATTTACAATAGTCAGGGTATGGAAACAACCCAATTGCCCCAAAAAAGAATGGGTTAGAAAGCTGGGGTCTATGTACACAATGGAATATTACTCATCAATTAAAGAAGACAAATTGATGTCATTTGCAGCAACATGAATGGAGCTAGAAGGAATCATGTTAGCAGAAATATGCCAGAAAGAGAAAGAAATACTGGATGGTCTCGCTTATATGAGGAATAGAGGGAAAACAAACAAATGGACAAGAACAATTTGAAACTGTCAACAGAACTAAAGCATACAGCAAGAGAGAGGAAGGAGGGTAAAAGTAGGGGAGGGATGGGCACAAGCAATTAAGATGGTTCATGGGTGATAAGGTGGTGAGAGAACCTTAGGGAAGACAATAATGTAGAATATGTATATAATTCAAAAATTTTTTTTAAAAAATGAGTTCTGTGTCAGACATGGAGTCAGGGTCTTTCCAAGGCAAATTTCATTTCCTCTTCATGCCAATCTGGAGGTAACTGGACTGGAAGAAGGTCCATGGCTTACGGTACAGCTTATAGAGAAGAGTCGTATTTTGAACAACTTGGTTCCAACATGGTTTTACCATAAAACCTGGAAAAGAACTAGGTTAGCTATTACCATAGGGTTCATAGGAACTTGGAAAATTTTCATTTTTTTGTCTCAACTTTCTTTTAAAAAATTATCTTTTGTGGGGATTATATTCACTTGGAAATTTAAATACAGACCTCATTTTAGCTATGAAGTAGTGATATTTCCAATGGGACATACAATGAATAGTGATTTCTAAAGAAAGTTCTGGAAATGTGTTGAATGAAGATGTAATGCTGTGTGAGTTAAGAGAGGGCACAGGTATCCTGAGTGTTGGACAAAAAACAGCCTTATTTTTCACGTCATGCCTGGAATATCGTCTCTGATGCAAGCCAAGGTCAAGCCAAGTACTAGCCACTGACAGATGACAAGGGAAATGCAGAAAGTGGGTTTAGGAAGAGAAGGAAAAAGTAGAATTGTAGAATCAGACCTAATTTCTGGCCCTTGTTTTAGCAAACTTTATGATTCGAGGGATGTGTACAAATCTTGGCCTCTCAAACCTAACAGTCCTAGCCCCCCAGTGCCCCCATCTGCTTCATGGGAGTGACGATAGGGCACGCTCCTGATAAGTGGCAGTGTTTCTTCTCACAGTGCAGCAGAGAACAGGGTCATGACCTGTCTCTCACACATTCCTGATTCTTCTGTAGAACCTGCTCTCTCCACAGCCTCAGGAAAACAAGAGGCTCTTCCTGGGAGGAAATGGCCTAGCACTGCTATCATAGCACCAGAGAAACCTCAACCTCACTCCCCTAACCAAGCAGACGGGACTACAGCACTTTCTCTCCTGAGGCAAAACACAGTGGCCTTGGGGTTACACCATCTGCATTCCAGTTCTTGCTAAGTGGCTTTTGTGGAGAATTTCTGGAAAAACACTCACTCCTAGAACCCTAAAAGACGAAATTGAACTGTGTCTTATAAAAGATACCCACTTCTTCTCTGGCCATGTGCCCATCTCTTTAGAAAAGGTAAGTGACTATGAAGGACTTCAAGTGCCATCTCTAACCCAGTCTCTCAACATTGCTGAGGTTTTCCTTAAAGAAAAACTCCTTTCTACTAGTGTATTTTTATTAGGTATAGTCTACAGATGAGTGCACCATCTGACATCTTTCACTTTCTGATTTATTGATGTAGTTCAGATAGCACCATCACATCAAAGTTCATTTTGTCCTAATGCATTCTGCTATCTTTTTAACAGCCAAGTTATATTCCACTGAGTATATGTACCACAATTTCTGTCATCTATCTTTCGGGCATTGTAGAGATAAAACACCAAATGATCTTTAAGTAAACCAACTTTCCTGTCTAGCGTGGTAGAATCCTGGGACACAAATATTGTAGCTGCAAGCAAGCAGTAGGCTTTCCAGCACACAGGCCATGCATCAGCATGAGACTGTTATTCAAAATGCAACAACTGCTCCCTGCAAGATGAGACTTGGCAGTGTCCCCTGTCTCAGACCACCCTTCCTCCCACACACCTCTGTGTCTGTACTTCATCTACAAAGACAGTCCCCTCTCCCACCCCCGTGTTCCCCATTTAAGACACATGGGCCAGCTCGCTAGTCTCCAAGCAAGGGGCTCTTCTACCACCAGAGCATGGCTCCATCATCAGTACTCCTCTTCCTGGTCAACAGTTCAACCTTCAAGACCCAACTCATCCATCAGCTCTTCTGACAAACCTTTCTCCAAACCCTCTGGCCAATTTAATCCTTCTCTAGGCTCTCACAACTTTTTTTCTTCCTTGAATCCATCATTCCATGCCATTCCATTTAGAGAAGGGTGTAGATGAAGAGGAACGAAGATGCTGTGACTGTGAAACACCTTTGCAAACCCCTTCTGTAGAGAAAACTGGGTCCCTGTGGTCTTGTCTTGACTCTGCTTTTCTGCGCAGTGATTGAGCACGTGACCATCAGTGGGAATGTCTGCCCATTCAATGGCTGCAGAGGCTGGAGGCAGCCCATCAAAGGGGTCCTTTGGTTGCCCCTTCCTGTTGCACTGAACCAGTGGGAAGCACTGAGTGTCTCCTTTAAACACCCAGATCTTCCCTAGATGGGTTCTTCCAAGGCTGGAGACAAAACTCGTCTTGACTCTGAATCTAAGCAACCTCTTCCAGCCTAGCCTTCATCATGAGCACAGAGATCACCTGCTTTTCTATTGCCCCAGTTACCAATTGGTTAAGAACTCAATGAGGGAAAGAGCAGGCCAACCTGGTGCACAGCCTGAAAGATCATGGGATCATGGGCTCCAGAGTGTGGGAGGGGTCTGAGCGTGAGACTTGTCCAGCTGGTATTATGTGGCATTATACCTACTTGCCATGGGAAACACAGAAGAGGTGATCAGGAGTGAAAGTGATGAGCCATGTAAAATGGTGGTTCCGGCTCTTGACATAGATGTGTGCTCTGGCTACCATGACCCTGGTGTTCAGATCACAGCTGAAGCTTCTATACAAAAGGTTACCATTTCCCTCAGTTCTGATGGTACCATGGCTACAGCCTGGAGGTAACCTGGGTAGCTGCCACTTTTCTTGACTTTTCATGCATGTTGATATATCTTCTGCATGAAGTCCTAAGCCTGCTTCCTTGGCCTCACAAGGTAGATGCCTTCTCCCCGGGCTCTTCCCTGTGATCATCCCCTAGCAAGTTTCAAGGGCAGAGCCCAGACAGCTTAGCAAATCTCAGCAAGTTGCCGATTAATTTCCAAGGCCTGCTGGCCTGAGCATGCAGCAGCTCTCATGTCCCCACATTCACTCCCACCTCCCAAGCAGCAGTGTCCTATATCGCTGTTCCAGCTCTGATGGAATTACCCAATGTTGCAGCATTATGTAAGCCTCAACAGGAACAGTTGCCTGGCATAAGGACAGTGGTTTAGGAGAAAGTCATTAGGAGAAAGAGAAAGGGAGTCAAAAAGTGACAGCAAAGAAGCAGAACATTCAGAGACAAAAATGGAATGAGTGCAATTGGTAAGGAAGCGTAGATTGAAGTCGACCCAAACCAAGTTACCCACACATGACCCCAAATGTCCCTGACCCTTCTCTCACCTAGAACACACCGTCCCTTGCCTTTATCCTTTATGGCATCTCCTGCTTCCTCAGCCTCCTCTACTATTTCCATAGCAAGGAAGCCTACTGCCCCCCCCCTTCTCCAAGGCAGGAGCTGTGTTCCACTTGTTTTGTGTCCCTACCCCATCACTCGGAGTAGCCGCTCTAACTGGTGAGAAGCTAAGTACCATCTGTGTTTCACTGAGAAGTGGGACTGACCTGTTAGAAGTTGCCCTTTAAGGATTAAGAAGATGTAGTGGTGAGGTCATCAGTAGATACACACAGTGGGATGGTATCCAGCCAGAAATAAAAGATGAAAGGTCATTTGCAGCAGCAAGGATGAACCTAGAAGTGACCATGCAAAGTGAAACAGGTCCGAAGAAGAAAGCCAAAGAAAACAAACATGTAGACTCTGATGACAGAAGGGTGTCTGCCAGAGGAACAGGATCATGGGGCTCAGTAGAGGAAACCAGCAGGTGGTGGAGAGTGGCTGGACTCTGGGTGGTAGGTGTGGAGTGATATGTGTAGTTGCTTAGGTGAGGAGCTTCCAGAGGGTTAAAATTAAGGTTGTAAAGTGTTAGAAAAGTTTACCTCAACGGAAAGAGAAAGAATATATAATAGGAAAAATAAATTACTGTTTCATGCCTGCAAAGCTCATTTCTAGGACTGGTCACTGCCTGATTCGGGGCTGGAAGTGGGCACCCCTCTCCTCCTTCTTTCCTGGGGTGGCTCCTATTCAGGTCTACTTTTGCATGGGTGCCACAAAGAGTTGGCCTCCCCTGTGCTGCTGAGTCCTCTGTAATTATTTTTATTTTACATTTTATTTTACCTTGGCGGAGGGAGGTTCTCCCATCACCTTATCCCCTGTGAACCATCATCTTAATCTTTTGTGTCCATCCCACCCAGGGTTCCCCCCTCCCCCTCTCTTGCTCTTTGCTTCAGTTCTGCTGGCAATTTTAAATTTTTCTTGTCCAGTTGTTTTTCCTTTATTCCTCGTATAAAAGACACCATGTTTCTCTTTTTCTTTCTGGCTTATTTCTGCTAGCATGATTCCTTCCAGTTCCATCCATGTTTCCACAAATGACATCTTTTTGATTGGTGAATAATATTCCATTGCATACATAGACTGTCGTTTTCTGATACATTCCTCTATTTCAGGGCATTTGGGGTGTTTCCATAGTCTGGCTATTGTATACATTGCTGCAATAAACATCCAAGGACTGGTGTCCTTTGATTAGTGTTTTTGTATCCTTTGGGTAGAGTCCCAGTGGTGACATTGCTGGACTGAATGGTAGTTACATTTCAGTAGTTTGAAGATGCTCCACATGGCTTTCCACAGTGACTGGACCAGTTTGCATTCCCACCACCAGTGTAAGACTGTTCCCTTCCTGTTTAATTGTTGATGAGGTGCTGTTGTCTTACCTCTTGCTAACATATTGACAAAGTCCCCCCACCCCGGGTGCAGTCTCACATCAAATCACCCCAAGTTCATCACCAGAGTCCATTGTACTCTCCCCATCCCCCCATTCTCCTGGAAGGCTCAGATGCATGGTTGGCTTTCCAGGGTTGGTTTCAACGTTCGTTTTTGACTCTTCCATTTCTCTCTATCCCATGGATAAGTGACACTGCCCAGTATTTCTCTCTCCCTCTCTGGCTGCAGATGGCTGCTGCATGAGACCAGCTGGTTGTCATCTGATTGAGAAGCCCAGCCTGGCACCGCCGGCAGGCTCGAAGTCCAGATGGAGGCCAGAGCCAGCAGTCCCTCCCAGGCTCAAGGCCACCATCCCCAGTACCACCTGTGCCACGGCGGTGATTGGTCATGCTCTCAGCTCTATCTCAGTGCTATCTTCAGCTCTCATTCTGCTGCCTTGGTGTCTGCTAAAACAGCAGCTCTTGAACTTGAGGTTCCATGTGATCACCAGAAAGACCTGCTGAAACACCAACATCAGTCACCACGTTCAGAGCTTCTGAGTCAGCAGGCTTGCTGGGGCCTGAGAAAGCCTGTGTCCACCAGCTCCCACATGAGGCTGCTGTTGCTGCTCCTGACCTGAAGCCACAGGAAGGGGGGCAGGTAAGTGATACTTTCTCATAATGCTCAGCACACCTGCGATTCCAGGGTAAATGGTGTGTCCCCCAAATTCTAGGCAGGCAGTGACCTGGTCTATCCTGTTGAAAACTCTATCCCGGGCATCTTGCACAAATTAAACACAGCTGTTATTTGCATACGGGGTCAGACGAATACCTACCCTTGTTAATGGGCCATTGCAAGAGCACAAGAACCTTCGACCTGCCACCGGCCCAGAGGCCTTACTGCATGGAATTCCACTGACAGTGCAAAACCCAGGCCATTCCTACAAATGGCCAATAGACACAGGAAAAAATGCTCAGTGTCACTAATAATCACGGAAATGCAAATCAAAACCACACTGAGATGCCATCTTACACCAGGAAGAATGACCCATATCAAAAAACCAGGCAACAAGTGCTGGCGGGGATGTGGAGAGGAAGGAACACTCTTACACTGCTGATGGGAATGCAAAGTGGTCCAGTCACTATGAAAGGCTGTGTGGAGGATCCTCAAACTAGTGAAAATTGAGAACCATGGAATATTATTCTTCGATCAAAAAAGACAAACTACGTCATTCACAGCAACAGGGATGGGGCGAGAAGGAATCATGTTAGTGGAAATAAGTCAGGTAGAAAAAGGGAAACACAGGATGGTCTCACTTATATGAGGGATGTAGGAAAACAAACAAGCAATGGGACAAGAAAACTATAAAACTGCCAACAGAACAGAAACAGAGAGCAAGAAAGGAAAGAGGGGGAAATTGGGGGAGGGAGGGGCACAGGAGATTAAGATGGCTCATGGGTGATAAGGTGATGGGAGAACCTCAGGGTTGACAATGATATGTGTGTGTGCATGTGTGTGTGTGCGTGCACGCGCAATCAATAAGGTCTGAAAACCCACTCATGAAAGAAATGAATAGAGTAAGAAAGAAAAGAACACAAGAACTTCTGACCCACCACCAGCACCAGCACGGCGGCTTTGCTGTGCGAATTTCATTGGCAGTGCGAAGGCCACAGAGTAGAGGCCTTCTGAAAACCCCTCCACACATCGGCAAGCTGTGCCAGGGGCTTGCACCAACGCTTTGTTTCCATTAACTGCCAAACCTGGATTGAAACTGGAGAAAGGTGAGAGGGACAGACAGGAAGGGAATATTTACTTATTTAACCTGGGGGGCGGGGGGTGGGGGGGGCGGTGCTGAACTATGCTCCTGCTCCGGCCACTGGTGAGAAAACAGTTCTCGGCAGTAATTGTTATTAAAGCCAGTGGCAGTAATCTGCCTTGTACATGGTCTGCCGGGTGCTGACAGGCAGGAGAGCCCTGGCTGCTCAGGCTAGCTCCGGTACATTGAAATGCAGCTTGAGCTGCGATGGAGGAATGATCTCAAAAATAAATCACATTTGGTGCAGGAAGCCACATCTATATTTCATGCGCCGGCTTCTGCAGGAATGCCTCGGTAATTGGTTTAAAAATATCCGTGACATCTGTTGATTCTTCTCCTTTTAAGTGTGAAACTTTGTCTTTTTTGCAAAGGATGATGCTGCAAAGTGGAGGGAGGGGGGAAGAGGTGGCAGCAGCTATGTTTAAAAGGCTCCGTCCCTCCCTGCTCTCGGCTCAGGTTGACTCGCAGGTCAGGCTAGACCTGATGAGAAGTCACAGCACCTTCAGACCCTATGTGTGGGAAGCTGCCTGCTGAGAAGTGCCCGGCTTGCTGGCGTGCAGGTGCCGCATTGGCACACGTGTCAATCATCCCACAGCACCGAGGTGTTGGGTGACTCCAAATGTCCCCATATACATTCCAGGAGTCGTGCAGCAAACACAAGTGCAGTTGTCTCTGCTCAGAGCATCTTCAGCTGGGGATGTCTTCCTGGGAAGCCTGTTATTGCTCTCTGGCGTAGTTAAGTCAGATGTAAGATGGGGTTAAAGGCAGCGACCCCCTGAAAATTGTTGGGGAAGGGAAGGGGGAGAAATTGTTGTAAGAATGAAGGTGAAAGCAGGCACTCAGGGAGTGAGAGCCGTAGCTGGCTGACTGTGGCAACAGGAACTGTAATCATACCCAGCCATTGCTCCAACTATGGAGGCTGACAATCGGGGTACAGGACCCCAGGGCTGGCAAGAAGCAGATGTAGTGGATTCACATCCAAGGCTGAGCGCCCCTAACAGGGAGTTGAGGGTTTATATACACTACATGCTCTGATGTTCTGGGCGGGCTATCATGGGTGGTAGTACATGGTCTGATATGACAGAAGACAGAATGAGGAAGATTCAGGGAGAAAGGGGGCTGCAGACCAGTCAACTGAGTCAGTCATGCATTGTTTTTAGGCAGTTGTTTTCTAGACCCCTAGACTATTTCTCAGGTTACTGACCTGGTCATCGTACTTCAAAGGGAGAGGGAGTAAAATATTTAGAGACATAAGGGCCCACAGAATGTTCTCTGCTATGGCTGTGTTGTGACCACTGCTTGGGTGGCTGAATAGCATCCATGACCCCTGGCAGATGTGACTTCTCAGGCATCATTTAGATGCCAAAGACAAAGTCCCTCCCTGCCCCACCTATGAAGCAGCTGTGACCAAATACTTCCATGATTTCCTCACCGAAGGCCTTCGCTTCATCCAGACCCTGCTTTCTCCTTGTGTATAACTAAGGGGCCATCATTTCATTCACCTCTCCCCACCCTACCCCAGTCCAGATGGGTACCCAATTCGAGCTCCCTCACAGCCCAGGACACCCTGGGAAAAGCAGTTTTCTTACTGAGTAATCTTTGTTTCCTGGTCTGTCTCCCCCCTAGACTGTGAGCATGTGCAGAACTGAAGTTAAGGGACCCCTGACTGGAACAATCTATGCAATGAGTAAGGATTAAAGGGAGGCTGTTACTTGTTTCTTTTTGCTACTTTTAGAAAGAAATTATCCAAAATTAAGTGTCAAATAGGTAGTGTTGATCTTGGCAAATAAATAATACAGTATGGAAAATACATGAGTAAGAGTTGTGGATAGAGAGGTGAGTATATGAGCATTCAAATCCTGCATTCTGTATCACCTGTGTCATGTAAGAGTTGTGAATTTTGTCATATTACTTCTCTGTGATGGTTTTCTCATTCAAAAATTGTAATTCATTGCTGCAGAAAAGATAAGATTACTGCTACATATTAAGTGATGTCCTTCAAAAATTCCTATGTGGAAGTCCTAATCCCCAATGTGACTGTCATTGGAGATAGATTTTAGGAGGTGACTAAGATTTATATGTACTAAGGGTAGCATCTTAATCCAGTAGGAGTAGGACTGGTTACCTTAGGAGAGGAAGGAAAGCTGGTGGAGGATTACAGATGTTTTGGTGGGTGAAGGGTGATAATAATGTACACCTGACAAGTTAAGAACCTATACCTCTGAGTCATATACAGTGTTGAAGACCTAAATCAGCTCAAAAAACAGAGGAGGAAGGAGATTTTTCTCTCTGTGATGTGTTAGAAGAGGCTATGTGAGTGTGGAGCAAGAAGGCAGCTGTCTGCAAGCCAGGAAGAGAGCCCTCACCAAGGCCAGACTCTGCTGGCACCTTGACATCCAGCTTCCAGAGCTATGAGAAAACAAGTATCTATTGCCTAAACAACAGCTTTTGTGAGGGCAACCCAAACAAGCTGGCATAACTGGCATCTGTCAAGTTCATCATGCATAATAAGTAATATGACGCAACATAAAGCCTTAATGTATGTTGGCCTTTCCTAGCACTTTCCAGCGTGAGATTGATTTTTAATGAAAATATATAAATCCAATATTTGTAATGAAGTACATTTAGAAATAGTATAAACTATATCAATACTTAACTCATGATAAGGGAGCTACTGTCATACAAATGGTGCTGGGGAAACTGGACGATTCTATGTACAATAATAAAGTTAGAAATCTTCCTAACTCCCTGAACAAAAATAAATCCAAAACAGATGAAATACTTTGATGTAATATTTGCAACAATAAATTATATAGATGGAAACAGTGGCTATATGATTCATGACATCAATAATTTTTTCTTTGTAGAATCAACTCCTAGATCAGGAAAAATAAAAATAAAGATAAATATTGGAATTACTTCAAATTAAAAAGACTTTACACGATGAAAGAAAGTGTATGTAGATTAAGAAGACATTCTACTTAAGGAAAAATATGCACACATTATATAACCACCAAGGAATTAGTATCTGAGGTACAAAAAGGTTATTAAATTTAACAGTTAAAAAAATCAGATAGCATGTCTGAACACTCAGTGGACTAAAGAGAATATCCAGAAAGCTACTAGATATGTGGCAAAACATTCATCACTGTTCATCTCAAAACCACAGTGAGATATGCTACACCTACAAGAATGGCACATTTGAAAATAACAGTGCCCCCAACAAGTACTGGAGAAGATGTGGACAAAGAGGCACTCTATTACATTGCCTGGTGGCACCATGTTGAAAAGTGATCTGGATGCATCTTAAACTAAAAATGGAAATACAGCCTGGCTGAGCAATCCCACTCCCGGACATCTATCCAAATATGGAGCCACAGATTCAAATAAGTACATGTTCTACATGCTTACTGCAGCACTATTTAGAGTAGCAAGGACTTGCTAACAGCCTAAGGACCTATTAGTAGAAGATAGGATCAACAACACAATAAAATACTATTCAGTCATAAGAAAAGACAAAATGTTGCCATTTACAGCAAAGTGGAAGGACCTTCAGGGTAGTGAAGGTAGTGTGTAGTGAAGCGACTCAGAATGACATTACTCATTAGTTTGTCGTCTTTGATTGGAAAAAAGCAAAATATGAGTGATACTGAATGTTAAGGGGGTAGGTCAGAGGTGTATAAGGGAACATGTTGGGGTAAAAAGAACTGAGATCCAGGATTAGGCTAGTTTTTCTCCCAAAAACAATGCCTCTGTGCAGTACATGCTTTGGAAAGGGGAATGGGATATAATATTTACCTACCTTTTGGAGCAAAATCAGCATGTGTGCTTTTCAGTGAACAAAACCACATGAAAAGCCATTGATCATTTCCTTGTCTTTATCTCTTTTAGCAGTGTTTTAAAGTTTTGTTTGTATAGTTTTTTCACATGTTTTGTTAGGTTTATTCCCAGGTATTTAATTGTTTTTGGTGCAATGGTAAATGGGATACTTTAATTTCTTCTTCTTCTTCTTCTTGGCTTTTTGCGTATAGAAAGGCTACTGATTTCTATTGTTGATTTTGTAACCAACTACCTTACTGAACTGTTTTACTGTTTCAAGAAGTTTTTCTGTAGATTTTTGGGGGTTCTCTACATAAAGATTCCCTGCTCATGGATTGGAAGAATTAACATCATCAAAATGACCATTCTTCCAAAAGCAATCTACAGATTCAATGCAATCCCTATAAAAATTCCAATGACATTCTTTAAAGAGATAGGAAAAAATTACAGAAGATCATATGGAATAACAAAAGACCTCGAATATCAAAAAGCCTCCTAGTCAAAAAAAGAGAGAGAATGGAGGCCTAACTATTCTAGACTTCAAGTTATAATACAAAGCCATAATAATTAAAACAGTGTTGTACTGGTACAACAACAGACAATCAGACGAATGGAACAGAATTGAGTTCCCGGAAATAAAACCACACAGGCATAGTCAATTAATCTTTGACAAAGGAGGGAAAAGCTTACATTGGAACAAAGATAGTCTCTTCAATAAATGGTACTGGGAAAATTGGACTAAGACCTGCAAAAAAAAAATGGACCAAGACAACATTCACCATGCACAAAAATCAACTTAAAATGGATAAAAGACTTAAATGTCAGACCTGAAATCATAACATACATAGAAGAAAACCTGGGCAAAACTATCCATGAATTACAATTCAGAAATTCCTTTCTAGAAACATCTACAGATGGCCAAAAAAAAAAAAAATGAAGGAAAACATGAACAGATGGAACTATATCAAACTAAAAAACTTTTGTACAACAAAAGAGAAAACAGGAAAAACTAAAAGAAGCCCATTGGAATGGGGGGAAAATTTGCCCTCCACAAGAGTGATAAGGGTTTAATAACGAAGATCCACAAGAAACTTACACAACTAAACAAAAACAAAACAAGAAACCCAATCGAAAAATGGGGAGAACTAAAAAGACACTTCTCCAAAGAGGAAATACAAATGGTCAACAGGCACATGAAAAATTGCTCAACATCACTAGTAATCAGGGAAATGCAAATCAAAACCACAATGAGATACCACCTTACACCAGTGAGAACGGCCCACATCAAAAAAAACAGGCAACAACAAGTGCTGGCGAGGATGTGGAGAGAAAGGAACACTCTTACACTGCTGGTGGGAATGTAAACTGGTCCAGCCACTATGGAAAGCTGTGTGGAGGACCCTCAAACTAATGAAAATGGAACTACCCTTTAACCCAGCAATCGCTCTTCTGGGAATCTACCCAAAGGAGACCTCAATGTGGGTACAAAGGGACACCTGTGCCCGCATGTTTATTGCAGCACTATTTATAATTGCAAAGACATAGAAACAACCCAAATGTCCCAAAACAGATGAATGGATGAAAAAGATGTGATCTGTATACACAATGGAATATTACTCATCAATTAAAAGTGACAAATTAGATGAATTTATAACATGGACGCACCTAGAAGAAATCATATTTGCAGAAACAAGTCAAAAAGATAAAGACACACACCAAATGGTTTCACTATTATATGGGACATGGGAAAGATAAACAAAAAGCTATGAAGAAAAGTCAAAAAAAAGCTAATCACCAAATTGAAGTGCACAACTCAGGGTGGGAGGCAGGACAGAGGGGGAATGATCAGGGAGGGTGAGGGGGTGAATCCCGGGGATTACAAGATTTGAAATTTATATATAAATAATGTGTTTATTATTTAAAAAACAAAAAATGCTAAACAATAAAATTCACAATGATGTTATGATGTTATAATTTTTTTTAAAAAGCCCTTGATCAGACACTGAAAGCAACACTCCACCCACTAATAAGAAGTGCTTGTACCACCAAGGTTTACAAACAGCAAGTGGAGCAATGAAGCTGAGGGCACTTCGCTAGCCTTCTCCTTCCATTACCCATCAGCCTCTGCATGAATGTGATCAACTCAAGTTCACCTTCCTACTGAATTCTCCAAGGTAACTTCACCCCCAGCATTGCTGACTCAGTTTAAGGTAGATCAGGATGTTGAGGGTTTCCAGGTCCTCCCCCCCAGAGTTGAACTGAATATTCAGTCTCTAAATATGTAAGAAGGTGGGGGTGGCTCTATTCCCTCTTAATCCCCAGTCTTCTGCCTTCCCAGTGACCATCACTAGACAACTAAGACTTTTTCTATTGGTTAAAAGGTCCACATAGGAGTTAAATTCTCCATCAGTGAATTGATGACCAGTTGACCATCTTCATGACCTTCCATTGCTCCAGTTTTCAGGGTATCCCCTAAAACCAAAGGTCAGACCCTCAGTGTCAGAGCCAGACTCTAGAAAACATCACAACCTGCAAGAAACAGAACAGAGCCTGTACTGCAGTTCTGTTAACTGAATACTCACATCCTAGAATAACTGATAACAGCGGTGCCATGATAGGCAATCCCAGGCTCTGGCTGTGTTCAAACACAGGCATGAGTACCTTACTCACCCTGTTTGATGCTGACAGCCCTGAGAGGTGGGCACTGTTCTTAACCTGTTCTGCATTTAAGGAAGCTGAGTCTCAGCTTCAGCGGTGACTTGCAATCCAAGTCATATCCAAGCAGACTATTGACAATGATGGACAGAACCCAAATCTGCCTGTACCATATCTCTGTTCTTAACCCAACACCTGACTGTTAGGGGCATAACAGGAAATTATTTACTGTACTAGTACAAGACCTAAGTCCTAGGAGGCCCTGAACGTTACCAGTTCCCTCCCCACTCTGAAGGTAAAACCACCCAATGTCAGAGCCAGGTTCTGGCAAACATCACATCCTGAAAGAAACAACATGTAAAGCAACACAACTTTGGAGGAGGTGGCTGGCCTGAATTTACATCAGTGCCACCTTCACCAGTTCTCTGTGTTGGCCAGACGCCCGGCCAGACTCCGGGCATTGGTAGCTGTGTTGAGGCTGAGCCTGGAGCAACCAGACCTGCCAAAGACTCCCAGGAGGTACCCAAGGGATCCAGAAATCCAAAGGATCCAGGTATATTCAAGATGCTTTCCTTACACAGAAGCAGATGACTCACCTAGTAGCAATCAAGGAAATGCTTTGGCGATAAGGGTGGTGGAGATAAAAAAGAAAAATGGAAAAGGGTGTCTTGTCTGCATGATAGGAACATTATTATAAGGATACACAGTAATAGGAACAACTGGGCAAGCTTATGCGTTAGAACAGAGAATGGGAGGAAAGGAAGCTTATTGACATGAATTATCAGCAAAGGTTCTCATTTTTGCTAATGTGGCCTTAGTGTTTTTTATGGAATTAATGACAAAGTAATCATAATTTCTAGTTGTGTAAGAAAGATTATTAAGATAAGAAACACTTTGCTCATCCACTGAAATTGTATCAGAAATCAGAAGCAAAGTGAAAATGTCGGAAAGAAACAGCTACCCCAATCCAAGTCTTCAACATTTCATTCTGTCCTCCCTTATGTCCACATATACTATTCACTGTACAAAATTTAGAAAATGCATGTAATCGCACATTTCATCAAATTTTTATAAGATTAACATAAATCCACACACAAGGCTTAGCTAGTTTTTTCAACTGATAACTATGTTGTAATTATTCCAGCTGACCTCAAATATTCACAGACTGATATTTTTAATGGCAGCATAGTATTCCATGTACTGCAATTACTGAGTAAGTGACCTACTTAGGAACCTTGAGGCAATCTCAATTCAATGAAATAGATAATTATGATTTTTTTCCTGTAGTACAAGTCCATTAGATATAGGGCCTCTGGGTTAAACTCTATGCTCCTCATACTGAAAAGTTTGTCTTCCTGAATAAGTCAGTTCATGTACTCATCAACAGTACAGGAGATAGGTATATACCTGAAATATCAGTTTTAACTTCTGTTTTAATTTCTTAGTTTAAAATTCTTTATATTTTCTAAGTGAGTTCTTCTAAGTGAATTCTTAGAACTCAGAGTTTTGTACTTGCCATTTACAGTTCTTTTTTTAATTATCTACTTAAGCTCTGATTGCACAATAGTTCGATATTCAACACCCACTATCCTCTGCCTAAGATTGGAATCAATAGAAGAAAAACAAAGGAAAGCACTCATTCATTTGAAGGTCAAAATATGAACTCCATTAGTGATAAAGCTGTTTGGAGAATATGGTTTAGTTCCATAAGCAAATGTGCCAGCTTGGTGACCCTTTCCTCTAAGTGACAGTGATTCATTTACCTGGATCTCATCAGAAATGGACAATTTCAGGCCTCCCTGCTGGAGCAGGAACGTCATACTAAGACAACCCACAGCCTGACGAAGACAAGAGCGCCCCTTCCCTGCTTGGTGGATCCAAAGGGGACATCGCTGGGAACTGAGCCCAGCTCAGGATTGTGCACCCCACCTTTGCTCCCAGGGATGGGAAGAAATAAAGAGAGAGGTCGTGGGTGTTTCTCTAGCCCAGTGCACCCACAGAAACACGAGGCATGAGAAAAATCAAATTTCCCAATCGATTAGTCTGAAAACTGGCACTCAGCTATCCCTTTCAGTGCCTTCCTGGGCTGCAGAGTCAGGAAAACAGAGCACCATGGCTCCCAGACTCCCTTGCTGCTAGCTCTGCCATGGGATTTGTGCACTGCCTTAGATTTGGGAAGTGAAATGGCAGAAGGTCTTTTTTGCTACTGCTGCTGCTGCCCTGGGCACTGGTGATTACAGATGGCTCTGATTTTTCCCTGGTGTCTTCTGGGCCTTGCTTAAGCTGCAAGTCAGTATCTGCACCAGCAGTTTGCCAGCTTAGCGGATGTCCTCCTGGTCTCTCTCTGGTCTCCTGTTCATGGCAGAGGCAAACAGTCCTGAGAACAGAGCTGGAGGGCAGCTTCCCATGTCAGTAGGAGCTTTTTAGAGCAGAAAAGAGATAGTAGCTCCTGGTTTGACACGGTTCTCCCAGGTGGTCCTGAGGGTTCGATGGAAGAGTTCAAGTTATCCAGTCTCTCCAAGCATTCTGGGAGTCATCTAACATATCATCATCGATCCATTTCTGCTGACACAAACAGGATGAATCCTGATCTCCGCAACCGAGCCCTAGATTTGTGCTGTCAACATTAGGTACTGCTGACAATTTTAAGTAATTACAATGCTGTGGGCTGAATGTTTGTCTACACCCCTCACCCCCCCAAAGACACAATTCATATCCTGAAGCCCTGTCCACCAAGTGATATATTTGGTAGTGGGGTCTCTCTATCTCTCCTCCCTCTCCCTCTCTCCCCCCCCTCCCAAGATAACTGAGGAGGGGGGTATACTTTCTGGTAAAGTCGTTTCATACTTGGAGACCATTTTCACTGGTGAAATTTATTGAAAACCATGGAAGAGAAGCAAATGCCAGATACACGCGAAAGTGCCCATTCTTCCAGATTCTCCTTCCCCAGAAATTGACTTCATGTCTACCAACATTTCAGCTAATGTCTGTGTGTCTATCGCCTTCTCCTCGATCAAAGTAAATTAAGCTTCCCTGGACTTGTTCTGCACAGATCAGGAAGAAGGCTGGAGTGACTTTGGAAAACCAGGCATCATGAAGACCAGCTCTGCGACTTGGGGGGGGGGGCAGAGTAGCGGGCAGACTAAGTGATGATGGCTTCCCTGAGTCAGGTTGAGCCCTGCTGTATCATTCATTCATCTCAAGCTGCTGTAACCAACTACCATAGCCTGGGGCGACTTCAGGAGTCACCTCCACTACACAGAGCCCCCTGGTTCAAAGCTGCCATCTGCCTGATTACTGCATAGCAGACCTGCTGCTTCTCTCAGGTAGGCAGCCTCTCACTTGCTCCCTGAAGACCTCAAGCCCTTTCCCACCATCTCCTCAAGCAACATCTCACAGGCTGAGGAGCTCTTCCCATTCGGGAGAACGTAACCACCTTTCTCCTTTCACTTGGAAAGCTTCCTTTCAACTCGTTTATTTTTCTCCAGAAGAGAAAACAGGCATTAGAGGATTAGCTTTGAATTGCCAATTAGCCTCCCTAGGGTTATGGAAAGAGCACAGTTTATCATTTTCTCTTCTCCAGGAAAATTAGTAATGTTTACTCTTGTAGGCATTGCAGCCTTTACCTGATGACTCTTCATTAATTGGCCACATCTGCAGTCTGGTTGCAGGCAAAATCTGGGCTCGCCTGGGCTCTATGCAGGAGGCGAGTACCAAGGAAAGGGCTACCCAGCAAGCTTTGGTGGAGCAACCCTGTAGGCTTGATGCTGCAAGGGAAAAGGGTGGGTGACGGGTATGGGGTAAATGAGCCAGCTTCTTCCGCCATCAGCCCCTACAACCAGCACCTGTGATGTTGCGCCCTCCCCATGATTGTGCATGCCTGACCCTGTGGGTGTGCGCATGCGTGAGTGGATTCCCCTGGGCAAGGGAAGGGTGCTAAAGTGGAAGTGTCAGTCTGGGACAGAGCATGAAGTGGAGGGAGCACAGAGAGGGGGGCATGAAAGAGAACTAGAGCTCGAGAAAGACATGCAGGTGGCTGAGTTTACCGCCCATTTCCCCATTCTTTATTAAAAAAATTCTATGAGGATAATTGAAACATCCTTTAGCTACTAGAGTTAGTGATGAACCCACTGGGATTGAGAAGACCGCAGCACAGTGGGGATGGCTGGAGCCACGGTGAGG
The DNA here is from genome assembly GCA_004024945.1 of Uropsilus gracilis. Lineage (NCBI taxonomy): Eukaryota > Metazoa > Chordata > Mammalia > Eulipotyphla > Talpidae > Uropsilus > Uropsilus gracilis. The sequence goes on along the minus strand of PVHY01016141.1, from coordinate 12,877 downwards.
GGGAAGGAGGGTGCAGTCACTCAAAATGAAGGGACAACAATCATTTGGTGAAATAGACGTGATTGGGTAGAGGTGTTCAAGAAAACAGGCTGTGGATCAGGGTGGACACCATTTGTTCCAGCCCATCTGGCATCACGTCCATCTTTTGTTCCTCTAGGTTGATCTCACCAAAGTGACTGGGTGACCCAGGCTGACTAGATACTAGCACTGAAATGGATTCCATGAGCCAGACTAAGATACAGACTTTCCTAAGATTTGATTTGGAACGTTGCGAAAGGAAAATTAAATAAGCATCCTACTTCTCAGCAGTGGTGAGTTGAGCTGATCATGTAATCCTAGAACCAATTGTCTGTGGCTCATCTGTTCTGCCTTGTGAAGAAAATTGCCGGCAGCATGAAGCCAACATGAGGGAGGATGTGTAACAAGATGGGGGAGGAGCCAATCAATGAGGCAGCTTGGATCACTGGATCCAGTCACTCTTGAGCCCGCCGTGCCCCTGGAGGTTACCTAGTCCAAGTATGGACAGTTGTAAGTTCTCTTTATACCCAAGCTCACTAGCAGACAAGACTACTGACTGATTGATGAGCTGAGATCAAAGCCAGAGAGCATTGCCAGGTTCGGGAAGATATGTGCAAGCAACTGGCATGTTTGTTTTACATGTGGCTCCTACACCCAAGATCACATCAAAGTGGTTCTTTAAAGGCTGTGTGGAGGACCCTCAAATGAATGAAAATGGATTTACCATTTGACCCAGCAATTGCTCTTCTGAGAACCTACCCAAAGGAGACCTCGATATTTGCTCAAAGGGACACCTGTTCTTGGATGTCTCTTGCAGCACTATTTATATTGCAAGGACCTGGAAACAACCCAAATGTCCCAAGATGGATGAATGGATGAAAATGATGTGGTCTATATACACAATGTAATATGACTTATCAATTAAGAAATGACAAATTTGATGAATTTATAAGATGGATGGACCTAGAAGAAATCATATGAGCAGAAACAAGTCAGAAAGAAAAAGACAGAAACCAAATGGTTTCACTAATATATGGGATCTAAAAGGAAAGAAGCAAAAGGCCAGGAGGAAAAGTCAAAACAAGTTAACAACCAAATTAAAGCACAAAGGGGGGGGGCAGGAGATGGGAGGGACTGGTCAGAGAGGGAAGGGGGTGGGTGATCCCTGGGAAACACAAAGATGTGAAATATATATGTAAATAATTTTTTAAGTGTTTCCTTAAAACTATCACCTCAGAACTCAAGTGCCTGAGTTTCCCAACGTCCCGGTGAAAATCCCTGAGTCTTTTCTCGGAAAAGAACACTTTAGACAAAAACCGAAAGGGAGGCACTAGAACAGTGAGCAACATGTTCCCTCAGTGAACTGGACACCAAGTGGGCATGGCAGCATGGCTCCTGGGCTCACAGACTGCAAGAGCCTTCCAGGAAACAGCGGCCTGAGAACATTCTACCGAGCCCAGGGCACTCCTGCCTGGAGGTCTTCATGTCAGATCCACTTGCTCAGTTAGCAGCTGCTTTTCATGTCTTCTGTGTCTCCAGAGTGGACTTGACTTTAGAGCCACAGCTCTGAGCAGGCTCTGCGTGGCCGCCCCCCGGGGGCAGCACATGGTCTGTCTGATAGGAGATGAGAGTATATATGCCCTGAAAGTGCCGCTGTGGTGATGATATCAGGTCCAAAATGGGCAGAAGCCTCTAACCAGCAAACCACGGGTCCGCATCATCTGCGTGGAGCAGTTTCCAGTCAGAAATGCAGTTCAGCCACAGGGTTTATTCACAAGGAAATTCAACAGGGAAAACAAAAAGTCCTCAAAGCCACATGAGGCAGTTGTCTTACCCCATCACCATTCTCAGTCCCAAAGGTTCCAAAGACGCATGTCCAAGATGGTGCCCTTTGCCCCTCCGCACCTGAGGCAGACACGCTGCAATGTTGAGTCTCTCTCCAGCATCTTCCCTTTGCTGCTGCTTCAGTATTCCAAGCTGCTCCGCTTCTCCAAGGCGCTTCAAATTTCTTTCACAAGGGCTGTTGCACAAATCAGCTTTCCACATCCCAGGGACCAGCTCACTATGCCAACTTGCTGTGGCACCACACTCTCCATGCCCGTCACTCTTCTGTCAGTCACCATGGCTCCTTGCTGCTTCCAGCTCTCTCCTTCAAGGGGCTTCTCCTGACCAGGCCATGTGGGCCTGTTCTCTCAGCCCACCAGTCTCATCTCTTTTTTTTTTTTCTATCCTTGCTCCTTCCTTTTATCTGCCTTTTGGTGCTTTTCGCTTCTCCTCGCAGGGTCTTTCTCTCAGACTATGCCCAGTAGGGTATTTTGGCACCAATACAATTTTTCACTGTCACTATCCTGTATCAGTAAGATACTGGGTATCAGGATGACTCAGAGCAAGGGTATCAGTGTTCTACGGATGCCTACCCAACTAACACCAATTTAGCATTTTCCAGGAACACCCAAGAATCACCTCTCAGACTGGAGGTCCAAGTCCTGCAGCTAGATGTTTCCCTTGGGGTCCAAGAAGGCTGAAATCAAGGTTCCAGGCAGGCCAGGCTCTTCTCAGAGCAGGGAGAAAATACTCCTTTCCAGCCCTCTCAGGTGGCAGAAGAATTCAGTTCCACAGCATGGCAGGAGGGCAGCTCCCCATTTTTGCCAGCTGTCACCCCAGCTCACAGCTTCAGAAGGTCACACCCACTCTCCCCATGTAACTGTGCATCTTCCAACCAGAAATGACACTTTGAGTCTTTGAATCCCTTTCCTTTTCTGTCTTGCCTTTCCTACACCAGCCAAGGAAAATGCTCTGTTTGGGGCAGCACATCCAAGAAGACTAACCCAGCACCAAATCCCCCCTTTCTGAAATTCACTAATTTAGAATTTTAATTGTGCCTGTAGCATTTAATTGTGTCTGTTGCAGAACACTGCCAGCCCACGGTGGAGAGTTGTTCCAGAAAGAAAATAAGAAACTTCATTTAGCATCAATTCCAGCAAATCACGGGGGAGATGGTCTTGTTTAAGATGAAGGCTGATTTCTCAAGAAAGGGCTGGAGGACCTAGTGTAAGGGACTTTGAGAACAGCATCTCAAAATATATGGCAGACCCAAATCAATTTGCAGTTGTGCACACAGAAGCCACCTTATAAGTCTATCTTGAGTCAATCCTTTTCTTCTGTGAATAATCCCAACCACCATTTCCAAAGCCTGAGCCACCACACAACAAACCTGGGAAAAAAAGCACTTTCCACACACACACACACACACACACACACACACACTGTCCCCACATAACTCTGCAAGGATGGTTGGTCTCTCTGCGCAGACAGATGAGACTCAGACCTGGAGGAGTTGTGTGGCTGGCCCTGGAGTCAGATGACAGAACTGGGTTTTCCTTCTTTAGCTGCTTTATAGAAGTAGGACTTGTGTAAAGTCCTGTGCATGTTGAGTGTGTAAACCTTGATGAGTCTGGGTTGAAGTACAGCTCTGTGAAACCATCGCACCATCAAGGTCATCAACACACCCATCACTTCCCAAAGTTTCTTCACCCCTAAAGATGGCAGTGGCGAGAGTTCAAGAGCTGCTCTCGAAGAGAACTGTCAACTGGCATGCCACCCCATCCTTCCTCCCTCCCTCCTATCCTCCGTGACTCTTGTTCCATTCTGTGCTTCAAAGTGATAACTGCTGTCATGACTAAGGGTTGGTAACACATGCTAAGCACGTTCCCCAGTTCACAGCTCATGCTGACATGGTCCTGTGACCAGCCAAGGTGTTGCGAGCCTGTTGTGCACAACATACAACATACATGTTGTATGCCTAGCAGGAAAGAGCAGCTCGCAAGAAGACCTGCGTCACACAACTCATCAAGGGCAGACCTGGGCCATCAACACTAACACTCAGTCTCACTTTGAATTGCATCTCTGTTGTGTCCACTCATCTCATATGTTTCCAAAGGCCAAGGCCTGACCTTGCACAGCACAGCCAAGCTCACTGCCATGGCACACTTGGCCGGAAGTGACATCGCCTGTAAAAGCCACCAGCGGTGACTGAGAGGTGACTTTCTGGCCTGCGGCCTTGGATTCTCATTCTGCACCTGGATCCATCTCAGAACAGGCCTGTTCTCCCCTGACACAGGTCACGCCAACAGGCTATGCGGTTCTTCCATGACCTCCTTCAGAACCAGCTTCCTCTCGCTCCCCCCAGAAGGACCCTGCAGGCTGATCACCCCACCTCTCCCTCCCCTCCAGGATGCACGCAGCTGGTGCCATGCTTGCACAGCGCTGGGCATTGCGCGTGTCTTTCCTGGCCACTAGGACGGGTCTTTGAGTTCCATTTTGACATCAGTGTGGGTCTCCACGGCCGCACAGGGCCACCCATGGCTGTTCACTTGCCAGTCCGGGCAGAATCTCAGCAAGGGTGGAGATGGCGTCTTATTATTCCCCAGATCTCCAGAGCTTAAGGCAACAGGCACTCCGGACCTGCTGGCTGGGCTGGGCGGCCTCGCCCTCAGCCCTCAGCACCTGGAACAGAGAGCTGGGGAGGAGCAGGGCTCATTTTAACCTCTCCAGGGATGACTGTCTGCTGTTGGTGCTCCCTGCAAAGTACCCTTCACCATGTGGGCAGTTCTGTGAATAAGCTCAGATATTAACCAGCTGTGCAGGTGCGTTATAGGTGGGCTGAGTTGCTTGGTGCTGTGGAAACTGTAGCTCTTGAGGAGGTCGAAGGCTCACCAGAGAGTCAGAGCCGGAGGCTGAGAGTGCGGGTGGGGGGAGGCAGAAGCAGCTCCAGCAGAGAAGGGGAGAGAGCTCCTGCCTAGAATCCTGCACCTGCCTGCACAGCCCCCAGGAGGGACCCAGAGCAAGCACTGGACCTGGCTGACCAGAGCCATCGCTCTGTGTTTCTCTGATAGGTGACCTTTACACGACCACAGTGCAGACAGACTGCAGCCCCTCCCCGCAGCTGCAATGACTGATGCCACAACTCTCCAGATGCCCTGCGCGAGTCAGCTCAGGCCCTGTCATGGTGGAGGGATGCAGCGTGCCCCTTATGAATGTGAGACCCGCTTGTCAAGCAGTTTTTCAGTTTGGTTCCGTTTCCAGCTAAGTTTCATGCTGAGCAGTACCTGAAAGTAATGGCTGTTGTCCCTGTCAATGAAAAACCGAATTGCTTGGCAGATTCAGATGTTTCCTAGGTGGACAAACAGGGAGAAAAGGGACATCCATGTTCATGATGTTATGACCCTGACACCTTCAGACAAAGGCATTTTCTAGCTCTTCTCACACTTCCCTGACTTCCTTATTCTCTAATATACTCCCGGTCCACACTTTCCTTGAGCCTAACTTCTATCTCCGAGGCTGGCAAGCAAATATTTCTTTATTGGAAACATGGCCCAAGTCTGTCCATTCATGAAAGGGTCATCATAGACCCATCCCGCTTACAATGGTTGGGAGAAGAAAGCGTAGATGAGAGAGAGAACTGTGCTGCTACTCTCCCTGGCCCCATCCTTCTGATCAGGCCCCATGAAAACCGGAAAGAAGCTACTTGCCAAGGAGCGATCAGAACAAGAACAACAATGTGGAATGGGCATTATGTGCTACCAGCTGCAGTATTTGTCACCTGCACTTCCACATGTCATATTTGTAATAATCTACAAAGGTGGTGCTATTATTCAGCTGCTGTCAGGTAGGGAAATTGAGACTTAGCAACTCTGCAAAAGGAGTAGATATGGAGGTGGCCCTGGGGTAGCCAGGGATATCCTTATCAAGACCACATGAGAATGTCCAATAACTCGGGTTGAAAAATTCCTCGACCACCACTGGGCATATGCTCACTAGTTGCCTGGACATGTTCTGTGAAGATTGTGACCGCAGATCGCGGTGGCCCCCAGAAGAGGTAATGGAAGAGATGCTTGACCTGCTTGGCACTATTGGAACAACTGAAAGAAGAAGAAGGAAGCTTATCCCTTCTCACCCTTAGAGCTTTGGGGTGGTCGCAGCCAATGCTTGACCTGACTAGTAATTAGGCTCTTCAGTCCCACTCATTCATGAACAGCAGTGCATCCACGCCCCTGGCACTAGCCTCCCTGGCTACTCAGTGTCCAGACTGTACAATGAGAGATGCAAGCCCAGCCTCTGTATCTCTCTTCAAAGTGCAGCATCTGATGCTGTTTATGCTTTTGCATCGAGTACGTTTCCCCTTTCTCATTTCTTCATAATCTGCCGCTATTTATCATCAGCAGTAACCAGTGTGTTAAGGTACAAAGACCAACTTCAAAATGAGATTTTTCAAAATATAATGTTCTACCAGCGAATCCATCCATAATACCACTGCCATATTGAGTAAGTAGCACCGTTCATCATCCCCTTCTACAAGGCAAGCTGAGCAGGAAAGAGCAATGTAGTCTTTAGAAGAGGTATTAAAACTTACAGCTTTAAGGTCCTGGCTTAATTGGCCTCTCCAGTGATAAGAAGACATCTCCAAACCTTCTTTAGGATGAAGGGCTTGTCCAGAGTCAGTTGCAAGCTTGCCCCCCTCTGGGGCATGAAATGCTTGAGACCCAGGAAAGATCTGCCATAGGATAAGAATTTCAATCATCCTTCATTTTCTGTGAAAACCCTCAAATAATCCAGATTTGCTCTTCAGTCCATCCTTCACGCACTGCAGGGCAGCCATACTAGTGTTCTTCAAAGGCTAAGAACAGAAACTAAGCAAACACTTAGAAAAAGTTAAAGCAATCTGATATCATCACAATTTTCTTGTGTGTAGTCCCTGTTGAGTAATTCATTGTTATGTTAAAGTACAAAAGTATCTGCTATAGCAGGTGATACTTAGAAATCAAACAAACACCAACTTGGTCCAATTACTTTAAAAAGCAGAGTAGAGGGAACTGTACATGATTGTAATAGGGGGGTTTGATTGTGGCAAAGCACAGTTTGCTCACTCATCCATATTTATCGGCCAGAGGCTGGAGTGTGTGTCCAGGGATAGCTCCAAGCACAGGTTCTGGAGTGAGACATCATGGGTTCAAATCCTGACTCTGACATTTCTCAACTAAGGAACCTTGGACAAGCTCCTTGACTCTTCTTGGGTTGGATTTCCATATCCTTGAATGGGTAAATGTTAGGAGCCACCATGGTAACCAGTCAAAACTCACACTGTAAATGAAGAAAACTTCATTTCACTCTGTCTTATCTGACTTCAGAAATCTGATGAGGGAATGGCAGGGTCCTGTTCCAATGAGCGGCATCCCCATTCCTCCCAATATTAACCCTTAGAGATGTTCCCTAAGAGATAACAGCAAGTTAATGAATGAATCCATGGCAACTAGTGTCTTGCCTAATCTGATTTTTCCTAAGCCACGTCTTCCGCCACTTGTTTAACAAGTTGTAAGCCATTCTTTACACTGTAAAAAGTTTTCTAAGATGGTTCATGCTCACATTCAGCCCCGACCTCTTTGGTTGAGTTCAATCTCTCTCGTTTGTCCTTCCTCACTTTCCCTCACCCAGCATTTTACAGGCAAACAAAAAAAGGCTTGTCTCAAAGAGCTGTGATGGAGATGGGATGAGATGAATGTATAAACTTGACATGGGCCATGATACTCAAGGGTGGACGGTCAGGAGGAAGAGAAAAGCATTTTGTCAGATTCTAGCCTGGTGAATGAATAAAGCTGTAGCCTCTACCCCCTGCAGGCAGACGATGCACACATGGAAAGTCACCAGTGGGGAGAAGGCCGGAGCAGCAGAAAGTGGATTCATGGGAAGAGAGGGGCAAAAAGGAACTCTGGGGGTGAGCTTCACAGCTACTGCCTGGGTACCGAGAAGAAAGCTGGGTAAGAGCTGAAAAGACACTTCTCTAAAGAAGACACACAGATGATCAACAGGCAAGTGAAAAACATCACTTATCAGTAGGAAAATGGAAATCAAAACCACAATGAGAAGCTACCTCACTCTGGTGCAAATACCCACCGCAAAAACCTGGAAACAGCAGGTGTTGATGAGGATGTGGAGAGAGAGGGCGCTCGTGTCCTGCTGGGGGATGTAGACTGACCCGGTGCCTGCAGACAACAGTCAGAAGAGACTCTGAACCCCAGTCCACCCTCATCTGATCCACACAGACCATGGACTCTTGTTTTTGTTCCCACCGACCATGCTGGTAGCCTTAGGTCTTGTTGCCTAGTCCGAAGCTCAATCTCAACTCAGAGAGAACTTTCAGAAAGAAGAAAAGGGTAGGGATCTGGTTCTGGTGTGGAGAGTGAATCTGTGGAGCATGTGTGAGTCTATCTGTCTTATATTTGAACTGGAGCTATCATCCCCCCAATATGGAGTTGCCTCCATGTTTGGGGGTTCCAAGAGAAAGGTACCTCAGTGAATACATTCACAGAGCAGATATCTGGGAGCTCAGAGACATGCCTAAGAACAGAGGTGCTGCTTGTTGTAGGATGGAAAGTCCAGTGTTTGCAGAAGATGCTGATAAGAAACACTGACTTGGAAAAGGGTGAGAAGGAGGCAAGCTAGGACACACTCCTACAAGAAGGAAGTGGAGTAGGTGGTGACGAGGCTGGTTGTCAATCCCCAGAGGCAAGAGAAAGGAGCTGAGATCTGGAAACCACTGGACCTTGGTTTTCTGAGCTTAGGCTTCTCCCACTCTCTCTGCAGAAGGTTGCCTTTGCTCTTCTGGGAGCCGGTGGTCTTTACAGGTGGCATAAAGAGACAAGGTCAAGTGCAGGGGTGACTGGTGAGCTATCTGTTCATTTTTGGATCTAGAGCAGCAGAGGGATTTCCAGAAGGTAAAGACCATAGGGCTGGGGCTATCAGGGAAGACTCCCTGGAAGAGGTGGCCATTGCAGGCCTAGAGGGACTTGGACACAAAGAACACAGAAGGGCTCTGCTGCCAGAGATAACTGCATGAAGAAAGGCATGGAGAGTGGAAAGGCAGACTCAGAAAGTGAGAAGAGCCAAGCCCTGTGGAGCAAAGAGCTTGGTTCCTAGGAAGCACCAGGCGCAAGGAAGCCAGACCAGATGGATGGAGCCAGAAGCCAGCAGCTGAGTGGAGGGCAGACAGATTCCTACAGGAGCAGTGCCACCTTGCTCAGTGCCAGCGACCAGCATCCACGTTGCAGACTGTGGCTGCCACAGGTGCCACTGCGAGGTCATGGCCAAGGGTGCCCCAGAGCCTGCCGCAGACACCTGCATAGGAGATCCGAGCTGGCCCCCGGGGCCCCCAGAGCCCCTTGCATGCGCACCCCGAAGCCCAGCATGTGCCTCGCACTCAGGAGACTTTAAGTCCTGCTCTGCTGCTCTGGGGCAAGTGGCACAGGCCCATCCATCCTTCCCACCCCTCCTCCACACCTGCCTCCTCCTGCTCTGGGCTGCAGCTTCCTTCCTGCAGAGCGCTGCCCAGACCCCCCTCTGGCCTCTTCACTCAGTTATTTAGCAGAGTCCGGTGGGCCTACTACCTAGTGCCAGGCACTGTGTCCACTCCTGGGTGCTCCCTCAGCACGGCCCAGTACCCAGTACCCTGTCTCACAGCCCTGCTTACACTATCTCTTCCACTGAATGTCACTCCTGGAGACCAGGTCACCAGGAGCCCGTGGTTCTGGGTAATGCTGGCCAGAGAGAGCAGCGACAGAAGAAGGGAATGAACCCCTGAGTCACAGAGGCGTGTGCAGGCCACGAAAGTTCATGGACGTAAAATTGGGCAAAAAGAAAAAAACACACTTTGCCTTAAACTAGAACACCTATGCCTGCTTCTCCCTAGGAAGCAGGCTCCAAACAGTTAAATTAGCATCTTCACTGTTCACCTACTATTGGCATGCAAAAATCAGCTACCAGCTTCTCTCAGCTCTCTTCCCCTCTCTTAGACCTAAAAAGAAAGAATTAGAAACGCAGTTTAAACATTAGTCTAGTTTGCCTCAATTTACCCTCTTCTAAACTTCTGTGGGTTCTTTCCACCATCCCCAGCCTTCTCACCAACATCCCAAGCCAAAGCAAGACTCTCAGAGCGCAGACTGATTTATTTCTAACAAAGTGATTACCTAATTACTACAAAAGGAAACATGTAAGTAAAACTCTAAATTACTTAAACATTGTCCAAAACCTTTCTCAACATTGTCCAAAGCCCTTTCCCCAGATTGTCCAAAAATCCTCAGTCTCTCAGTCCTGATCATCTCGCCAACATCAGCCAGTCAGAGTTGTTCATCTCCACGTGCTCAAAGACATCTTCCTCTGGCTGCTCCTTTGGTGTGCTCCAACTCTTCCATGCCGTCCTCTCCTTGTCCTCCTCCAGGTAGTAGAAAGAAGCTCCATGGTACCGAACCAGCAAAGTTCACTTTCTTCTCAGGCCTAACTTTCACACCGCCTCTCCCAGACACAAGTGAAACTCAGCAAAACAAACTCCAACACAGAGTTCAAATCTGCAAACTCCTTAACTTCCTTTAACACCCATGCTCCTAGCCTGGGCCAGCCAAAGACTGCAGGCCCCAGGCCTTGGCCACATTGCCAAGCTCACATGGCTCACACCTTCATCCTGCAAAGTCCCTGACCATCCCACAAAATGGCCGATCTGAATCCCAGATCCAAATCGAATTCCTTTCTTTGTTTCAAACCTCTTTCTATATCCTTATTTCCCCACCTTCCAGGAACAGCTCCTAGTTATTACATTACAAAGAAAAAAACCTGTTTTACTTCTTCCTTCCCCTTCTTTCTGAAAGGAAATTCTAATCAAAGCCATCCTCGCATTTCAGCATATCTCCTTGAAATCTGCAATCTTAAACAGGAGACAATAAGGGGGGGGGGGGTAGGCGCCCTCTATCAGACGCACAGGGAACAGATGCCCCTGAGCCGGACACGAACAGAGCTCCACACGGCTCAGCGTGGGCCCTGGATGCGCGTGTCTGCCCAGCTGTGGGAACCAGCTCCTCCGAGGGGCAGCTGAGGCTGACTCAGTGGACCCATCCCTCAGTCCACGGTTCAGATGTGGGCAACAGTCCCGGCTGCACTGGGGTGGCGGGGTGGTGAGAACCATGCTTGTAAAGCTGAGCCTCAGCCAACACGGTGCAGCGGGAAGAGCACAGCCGAACCAGCCTCGAATTTTCCTCCAGCAAACCATAAATTGCACTTGATGGTTTGGGGGGGAGGGGTCTCTCTGAGGCTCACTTTCCTTATCAGCAGAAGGAGGGGCTGGTGAGTCTGGCATCAAGACTCAGTCAAGTCCAGCCTGGGAGGCCTCCGGCCGGCCCTGGCTGGCAGTGAGTGTTCAGCAGCTGCTGGTGATGGGGAAAGTGCAGAAGGGAGATGGGGGGGAAGAAGGGAGCACAAGGAAGGCGGGGAGGAGGGCGTGCTGGGCAGGTGCTGAGACTGTTTCACACGCTAACGCATGCTTAGCAGCGGCGAGCAGCTCCACACTGCTCCCTGTCTTCCGCTCCCCTCCTTCTTGCAAGGGTCAAGAGCGCCGCCTCGCAGCTTCTGAGACAGGCAACGGCGCCACCTACTGCCAGGCAGAGGTACTGCCCGGCTTCTCAGCACCAGACCAAGCGGCTCCCCCTCTTAGCTGGGAAGGGAGCTGGGGGAGGCCCAAGAGCCTCAGGGAGGTTGGGGGAGGAAAGACATGGCACTCAGCCTCGCCGCCAACATGCTCTGCCTCGCCACCTCACCCCAGAGCTCACGAGTGCTTTTGCAAATTCACTTATCTCCCTCCGAACCCCACTTACCCCGCGCCCCCCCAAATCTGTCTGTGCAGGCAGGTTACGGCGATGGCAGGGCCTATGCACTGAGGGTTGGGCTCCATTTCTGTCTCCCTCATCATGAGTCCACACTCAGGTTCCCCATAAGCACCTCCAGGCTTTTCGGGGTCTGCCGGACTGTTTTCTAGGAAAACACGTCTTCACCCCATCACCCCCTGTCTTCCCCTGTTGAAACCCTTCCCGGTCCTCGCCGACTTTCCTTCATTTTTTTCTTTTTATTATATAAGATTTGTTTGCACTTCTTCTTTTCTTGCGTTTGGAGTGTTCCTCCCCCCACCCCTTTCCCTTGCCCCCCCCACCCCCGGTCGCCCCATCATTTCTTTCACTGCCAGTTATCAGTCAATTTTTAGCCATTTGGATTCTTCCTTTTCTTTCCTGGAGCCATGTCCCTTTGCCCGGTGTAGACGTGTTTTCCTGGGACGCTGTGGCCTGGGCTTAGATTTCCAGATGTGTCTTCACTGCGGGCAGCCAGCTCGTGCGTGTCGGATCCTGTCAGCGCCTGTGCCTCCTTACTGGTCGGCTGCTCTGTCACATTTTGTTCCCCCTTGGCCTTCTGGTTCAGCCTCTGGCAGTGCCTACACCCCGTCAAGAACTTCATAATCCCTTTATTCTTAAGGAGCTCCCTCGTCACCAACTGCCCTAAGAGGAGTTTGCACCTGACACTCCCTCGGGGCCCCTTTCCTCTCTCGCTGGTCATTTTGAGAGGCTTCTTCTAGATGTCACAGCTGAAAGGCCTTTTCTGGACTGCACCCCTCCCCCACCAGCCGGACGGGCTGTACCCCTTCTTGTCCGCATCCACCCGGCTGCCAGCCTGCTTTGGTGTGCACCGTGGGCCAAACAGAACGCATAAGTCCTTCAGTTCATAGCTGTTGAGAGAGCAGAACAATAATGACATGATTGTCGGATCAATGACTAGCCCGCCTGTTCTGACGATGCCTGTGGCACTCACGAATGCATAGACTTGTGACGAGCCTCTCTTACCTCTTGCCTCAGTTTCCCCATCTGTGAAGTGCAGGTGGTGACAGCTGCTCTCAGAGGTGCAGCCATGAGCAGAGCCATGTTGTCAGACCTGGTGTTCTCGAATGCTGGGGAGGAGAGTGACTGTGTAAGATAATGACCCAGGCATGTCTCAA
>PVHY01016140.1:0-34400 GCA_004024945.1 Uropsilus gracilis | reverse complement strand
GAGGGGCAAAGGGGCACCATTATGGACATGTGTCTTTGGGACCTTTGGGACTAAAAATGGTGACTAGAATAAGATAATTGGCCACTTGTGGCTTTAAGAACTTTTTGTTTTCCCTCTTATTTACTTTTTTTCCTCTTTGATTTGTTGTTTGGAGGCTTCTACCCCTTTTGCACCTAATTTCAGGAACAGCATATACTTTTCATATGCTTATTTTTTTATCATGGTATTTCTGAATTTTGAAACACTTTTATCATCTCTGGGGAGGTAGAAGTTTAGAATTTGTTTTCCCCCCTTTTTTGTTTTCCTCATACCCTCCATTCCTCACTCCCTCCCTTCTCCTACTTTCTCCCATTCTTGATTTCCATCACATTTCTATTTCAGAATTTTTCTGAACTTGCTTTATGCATTCTCCTTGAGGGCGCTGCTCTGCCTGTTTTCCTACACTATAAAAATGCAAGCATTTTGATAGAAATATGCACTTGGATGTTATTTTGCTGTGAGAAAACTGACCTCTGGAGGGCAATCCAGCATTTGCATACCACACCTCTCAACACAATTTCCTTCAACTTCAAATACTAAGATGGCTGTTCATTACATAGCAGTTGCTTCATTCAGAATCACTAATGAGCTAGTGTGAGTGTAAGCAAATATATACGAGTGCAGCAACCTGAAGATGGGAGAAGGGACACTGTCTAGATAGACCATTAGGCTATTTTGCTGAAGACACAATCATTGATGCAAAAGGAAGGACAAAGTTACTTTCACCTACGTCTTGCCTTCTTGTCTTTAAAATTACCTTGGCATAAATATACCCCAACTTTTTGACCCATTTTTCTGTTTTGAGACATTTGGATTGTTTCCAAATCCTGGCTATTATAAACAGTGCTGCAATAAACATCCAAGTATAGGTGTCCTTTTCAACTAGTGTTTTGGTATCCTTTGGGTAGAGTCCCACTAGTGGAATTGCTGGGTCAAGCAGTAGTTGCATTTTCAGTAGTTTGAGGGTCCTCCACACAGCCTTCCAGAGTGGCTGGACCAGTTTGCATTTCCACCAGCAGTGTAAAAGTGTTCCTTTTTTTCCTTTCACATGCTTGTCAGCATTTGTTGTTGCCTGATTTTTTTTTATATGGGTCATTCTTTCTGGTGTAAGGTGGTATGTCATTGTTGTTTTGGTTGGCATTTCCCTAATTATAAGTGATATTGAACATTTTTTCATATGCCTTTGGCCATTTGTATTTCCTCTCTGATAAAGTGTCTTTTAAGCTCTCCTGCCCATTTTTTGTCTGCACTTTTTGCTTTGTTTTTCGTCCCGACCCGTGGGATCGTCAACGGAGACCTGGAGGAAGGAGTGGGAATGGGAATGGGACAGGAGACACGAGAAATGGAGACAAGACAGGTTTCTGATCAAGTCTCGTTTATTGCTGCTTTGTCTCGAGTTCATATACATTAGACATAAACATTCCAGACATTCCAGGATGGTCATCTCCAATCAATGCTTGCCACAAATACTAACTGTCCAATGGTCTAGTTTGCAACCATATATGGTCTCCTATAAACAGGGGCTTACACTTCTTTGAGTGCCCCTTACCTGTTCTGTTCCGGGCCCATACTTGGCTAATGCAAGAGCCAATCAGGATACAGCATACCTGGCTGATGCAAAAGCCTCATGGGTTTGCAGCAGACTGGCCTTGTCATAGGGGCTAATTTCTTAGCTATCTACAGTTTTTGTTGAGCCATGTGATTTCTTTATGGGTTTTTTTTTTTATACAATAGAATATTATTCTGAAATCAAGAAAGACAAATTTATGTCATTTGTGACACCATGGATGGAGCTAGAAAGAATCATGCTGTTGGAAATAAGACAGAAAGAAAAAAAGAAAAACCAAATGGTCTCACTTATATGTGGGATATATGGAAAACAAATAAAACGTCAAGAAAAAGCTAATACTAACACACTGACAACAGAACTAAAGCAGCAAGCAAGGGGGGAGAAGAGGGAAATCAGAGAAGGGATGAGCACAAGACATCAAGAGGACAATTCACATGTGATATGGTGGTGGGAGAACCTTGGGAAATACAAAGATGCAAATACATATGCAAACAATAAAAAATAAAGAAAAAGAAATTCACTACAAAATAAATAAATAAATAAATAAATAAATAAATAAATAAATAAATAAATAAATAAATAAATGCATTTCCAATGCGTTTTCAGGTTAAAACAAATTTGAGGGGAGAAGGACATGTTTTACTTCTGAGTGGTAAATAGGTATTGATTTAACTCAATTCAATAAATGGAAACTTGGGAATTTAAGCATTACTTTACAAAAAGTAAAATAAATTTGCCAATATTGCTTAATTTTTAGAGGCAATGACAAATGTATATTTAAAGTATGTATAGGAAAAACTTTCTAAGCCATACTTGAGCAAAATATTTGTACCATACAAACACTGCTGTAATCCTGATATGCTCAAGACACAACATCTTGCTATAGCTCCCAAAGGGAAACCTAAGTCCAAAATCTCATTCCTGAGTAATGGAGAAGGTATGCAAAACTTGATGGGGCAGTAGATATCAAAGCAAACTTCAGACTGACTTTTTACTGCTACTTTTTCCATAAAACCCATCCTCACAAATTTTTCATTTTCCCTTTTCTCCTACATTTTGTTCACAAACATCTTCACAAGCTCTCTTCCAGGATCTTCCAAGGGAAGGGCAAGTGTTTCCGAAGTTCTTTCATTGGAGGGTAAGTTCACTAAGCTAATATTAATGGTGCTGTTTTTTAAGGAGTAGTATTTTGTTGAGAAGGATAAAAAAGTGTTGACCTAGAGCTAGTTTTATAGGATAAAGACTAGATTTGGGAAACAGAATGGTAGTAGAATAGGGGAGCTGGGTTTTGGGGGGTAAACCTGGAGGTCTGGGCATGACTCATAGGAGGTTAGTCTTGATTTATAATTTCTATTCTTGGCCAATTTTTTTTTTTTTTCTTAAAAGGCCCTAGTGTCTGAGGCACAGTTATTTCAGACTTGGTGTCAGAAATTTCCCCAACTGTCTCCTCAGGTAATTACAATGTCGCAGTTCTCTCTGAAGAGAGTGAAAGGATCCAAATGCTAAGGGTGCAAAGAACAAAAAGCAGGAAAAGCCTGTTCATATATCTTTCAGTCCTTTTCCTATTTCCCATAAAATGAGACCTCACTCCTTCATCATTCCCAGCAGCACCCCAATCAGGAAGTCTGGTTCACAGCATTGTTTTGCAACCATCTAGATCTGGGTGGCATTGTCATTGGTTCTAGCAGCTAAAGAATGTTAGAACCCTTGGAATTATCTTCATAGAATTTGTAATAATGAATAAGGAAAAACAGGAAGCAAAGAAACAGCTGCTGTTGTTTCTCTCTCTGGAGTTCCTCTGAATTCTCCCCTTCTGAATTCCCTATATTTTCCTTCATTCTCTTGTCCTCTCTAATTGTCTGCATTCTTCTCACTCTCTCCTCCCCCAAGGGGTATGCTATTATCCCCCCCCCCAAGACACATACACCAACCAGGCCCAGTTGTCCCTACTCATGCATGCATGTACACACTTTGGGCCAGGTATATACAATCATGAGGAGGGCATACTATCACAGATGCTGATCATAGAGGTTAATGGTGGAAGAAAAAAAATCACAGGTAATCCATTTACCTTGCAAGCATGCTGGGAGTTGTAGTCAGTGGGAGGATCTGCGCTGGGAGGCACCAGCCTGCTCATCAACTGTAGTACACTAATGAAACTGGTGTGGATTTTAGGTCATTAACAGAGGAACTATAAATGTTCTGGATTTTTTACACACTATAAAATTGCTCAAAATGAAGGGGTGACTGGAATCTAGTTATTTAGACAGACTGAAGTATATGGTTTAGTTCGATAACATGACTTAGAGTCAGTCAATTAAGCATTCTAACTGCTCTGCTGGAGACAGTAATGAATGGCCTTAACCTTTCATTTCCTGGTATTTGGGAGTCCTAGAATTAGTTGCTTTAGTCATTTGTTTCCTGGTTGTCTGCAATC
The DNA here is from genome assembly GCA_004024945.1 of Uropsilus gracilis. Taxonomy (NCBI): domain Eukaryota; kingdom Metazoa; phylum Chordata; class Mammalia; order Eulipotyphla; family Talpidae; genus Uropsilus; species Uropsilus gracilis. Next base: position 30,354 of record PVHY01016140.1, on the reverse strand, counting down.
TGGTTTGGCAACATTAGGATAACATTGACTTTGCCATGATTATCTTCCCATCTTGTAATCTCTAACTGGAATACACCTATAAGGTCCTTTTTTTTTAATAGAAAGTAGCTTCACATGTTCTGAACCCCACCTTCAATTTCCTGTGGCCCTCAATATTGCTATGCCTGATTGCTTGAAAAAACCGAAGCATCTCTGCTTGAATCTTTCTCATTTCCTAAGGTTTTTTAGCTTACCTGGACTATCATTAGTGGTGGATTCTCCTATGTAATGCCTATTAGAAAACAACCATATCCTCTAAAGCATAGAAATAAAAAAGATATTTTTATTTTTCTACAACCCCAAAGTTATCTCAGAAACTTTCTTCTCATGGCAGTCCAGAGAGTCAGCTAATTAAACTTTCAAGTGCTCAGAGTTGCTAACTCATGCTAGTTGTTTGCTAAACACCTTTAAGCAATACCTGCATTAGTGGAAAACTGAGACACTAGTTTCCTAAACTTGTATGTTAACCTCTTTTTGGCAGTAATTCAGTGAGGAATAATCTATATCCTCTATATTATTTTCTCTTTGGGAAGAAAACTATCAGAATTTATTCTCTCAACAACTTTCCTATACATAATATAACAATGTTAACTGTGGTTGTATTATATATCACAGTCCACATACTTACTTGTTTTATAATTGAAAATTTATCAATTCATTTTTCAACAACTTAAGTTGTTTCCAAAATGTACCTATTATAAATAATGCTACTATGAACATGGGCATGTTGGAGAGTACTTGCCATTAACATAACTGATGCCATGCATTGATAATAGCAAAAAGAGAGAGAGAGAGAGAGATGTTTCCCTGTTGCTTTAGAATTGTAAATTTCAAGGACATGTCAAGATAGGGTGCTAGCCTTTATTAGAATTCAATTTCCTTTCAGAAGGATAGTAGGGGAGGAAGAAGGAAAACAAGCTTTCCTGATATGTGATAAATGACAAGGTTTTGGTCCTAGAAAAGCAGGAAAATAGAAAAGATATAAAAAGAGCTTAGAAGAAAAAGAAAGGATTCAGTTTTTGGAGGAGGATTTGAGTTCAATCAAGGCAGTCTGGGGCCCACAGTCTTTGGTCTTGCTTGGTGAACTCATGGCCTTAACATGCATAAGCTTGAGTGTGTGTGCTGAAGGAGTCTAAAGAGTTTGGTGATTTGAACTCCATGTTGAAATTTGTCTTATGTAGTTTGACTCAGATACTTTTGAAGAGACCATGAGTGCAGCATAAGAACAGATGGAACTGCTGTGGTCCCTGTGTCTTGGAGTTTTTCTACTGCCTAAAGTTGAGAGGACACCTAAAGAACCAGTGTATGGAGAAAGCTGAAACAGATGCCAAAGGAGGAAAAGAAAGACGGCTTTTTAGAACATGTGTTTGATAGGGTGTGCTACCCCCCCTCCCATTGTCTCCTGTTTATGATGCAGATTTCAAGGACAGTTATGCTAAAATTAGTTGGAATTTCCCTTCAGGGAGATGCAGAAGGAAGGTGAAACAGGTTTCCTGGAAGGCGGGGAAATCAGCGTATATAAAGGGTGTGCAAACAAAGATTCGAATTTGGATTGGGAGGCTAATATGGAGATCGGATAGAGAGAGGTTCAATGGAGGAGAGATGGGAATCAGCCATCTTGTAAAGTAAAGATGTGAGCCATGTGGGCCAAAGGCCACTGGGGACCTGCAGCCCTTGGCTGACCTGGGCTAGCCACACGTGTGTTAAAGGTGGTTAAGGAGTTTGCAGATTTGAACTCCGTGTTGGAGTTTGTTTTGCTGAGTTTGACTTGTTTCTGAAAGAGGCCGAGCAAAAGTTAGGCCTGAAAAGAAAGTGAACTTTGCTGGGTCGGCACCATGAAGTTCCTGCTACCTGGAAGACAAGGAGAACACAGCATGGAAGACGAAGAGCAAGCCAAGGGAGCTGCCAAAGGAACATGTCTTCAAGCGTCTAGAGATGAACTCTGACTGGACATTGGTGAGATGATCAGGACTGAGAGACAGGATTTTTGGGCAATCTGGGAAAGGAATTTGGACAATGCTAAGAAAGGTTTTGGACAATGTTAAAGTAATCAGAGTTTTCCTTACATGTTTCTTGTGTAGTTATTAAGATAATTAGAAAATCACTTTGTTAGAAATAAATTAATCTGCACTGATAGTCTTGCATTGGTTTGATATTTTGGTTGAGAAGGCTGGGGATAGTGGAAAGAACCCACAAGAGTTTAAACTGTGTTTTTAAGTTTTTTTTTTTCTTCTGCAGTTTTTGGAACTGAAGGCAGAGAGCAACTGACTGGCTTTTGCATATCAATGGTAAAGGTGAACAGTAAAAGCTAATGAACAGTATGTAGCCTGCTTCCTAGGGAGAGAAGCAGGCCTAAGTGTGACTACTTCAAGGTAAAGGTAAATAGCCTGTTTGTAGCCTGCTTCGGAGAGGAAAGCAGGCCTGTATGTGTTCATTTAAAGTTAAAGTCAGAAAGTCTTCTTTATACCCATTTCATGTTTGTGGATTTAATTGAGCATGTGGTGAGATGACCAGAGACTAAAAGACAGTTTTGGACAATGGTGGGATAACTGGGTTTTTCCATGATTATTTTGTAGTAAATATTTAGGTAATCACTTTGTTGGTTAGTAATAAAATAGTTCACCTGACTTGAAATTACATAGCAAGGTGGCTGCAGGGAGCAAAAAATTCAGTTTAAATTGTTTTTTGTTTGTTTGTTTGTTTTCAGTCTGGGAGATGCAGACAAGCCTCTTTTCAGTCTGGGGCAGCTTACAAGCTGCAGGTATTTGAATGACAAAGGTAACTTGTGATTGTGGAAGCTTAAGGGTTAACAAAAACTTTGCCTGACCTGTATTAGATTAAAAGGTTAAGGTTTTTCTCTGGTTTAGGGAAAGCTGGAGAAAAGAATTTTTAGTAAAAAAAAAAAGCCTACCCTCCCTCCCCCGTGACAACAGGTATGAGAATATCTTACATATTTTAAGTGGTGGAATTACTGGATCATACTGTCGTTATCTAGTTTACTTTCTCTTTGGAGATTATACTGTTTTTAGCAGAGACTGAACCAGTCTACAGTCTCAACAAAAGTACACGACCATTTCTTTCTACACTGTTGTTTTCAACAGTTATCTCTCATTTTTGGTGATATTCATTCTGAAAGATAGTCACTTGTTTTTAATATCATCCTATGGCAGTTAAAAAATTTTCACAGTAAACCCACTGTATCAAACTCAAGTGACTTTCACTTCTGGAATTTAATTCATCAATGATAGATTCAAACTGCACAAAGATTCCTAAATTCAGGTCTTAGGTTCTGACATGGAAATTCCAAGAACTGCTTCCCAATTAGGCTGATAATATTTAACTCAAGCAAGGTTTATTTTCTATGTAGTTATGTGGTAGGAATTAATTTTTTTTGTTGTTGATTTTTATGAAGTCCTGAATCATTAGCAGAAGTTGAAATGTAAGTAAATAGTGATGTGTCAAATATTATGTTTTTGTTTTAACAATGTACAGGGTCTACTTATTACCTTAGAGAGAATAAAATGACAGAAATTTGACATATTTGGATGATGGGTAGCTTTGGAGAGAGATTTAAGAGGGTTTATATCTTGGTCTCAGTATTTTAGTTAATACATTTTGGTTACGATGACAACCTCTTTCTATGTGGGGTCATTTAACTGGAGACTTGGGTCAGCACCCTGTGACATAATGCATTAATGATAAATCAAGTGAATTCTCAAAGTTAAAAGGTCATTGCTAGCTAGCACAGAGCATTTCCACACTCAGTTCAGTCAAGAGCAGTGCAGGTTGTGCTTCCAAAGTGATATGAGCTCTGTGTAACCTTCCCAACATGCAGAACAGGGAGACAGGCATGTTCACAGTGTGATCACAGAATATATGAAAACATAACATCCCTGTCATTCAGCAACCTCTCCAAGGGAAATAAATAAGGCTTTTTAACCTCAGACATCAAACCGAAACATAAATAGAAAACACACAGATTGGCAGAAAAGAAAATTTGGTATATAAATACTTCATTAAAGAAATGATGCTAATGTCATAATAACTACATTTTTTACATTCAATCAAATCAAAGATGCCATTTGAATTTACCCACCACCACCAATTTGCAAATGGAGAAAATAATTCAGAGATATATAATAGACAGATTTTTATCGGGTTCTCTTTGCATGATGAGCTTTTTCTAACTATGAAGACAAAATACTTCTTTATGAAACAATAAATGATCATGCAGGAAAAGAAATGCAGTGAGAGTGATGAACACTAAAGGAAGTGACTACAAAGAAGAGTTTCAGAGGAGGTAACAGTCAGCAAGTTCTAAAGAGCTAAAAAGGCATAGAAAAGGGGAAGAAAATATTTCAGGGAGAGATAGATGTGCAAAATAAGCAGGTGGAAATTCATAGGTGCTATTTTTTTGTTTTGTTTTGATTTTTCCAAAGCCAAGAGTGAGATAGAAATGCCATATTTTGCTGAAAATAATGTGCCCCAAACTTTAAAGTTAATTTCTTTTTTGATCTATAAATATTAATGAATACCTATGCAGATACCCTTTCCCTCAGCTTTCCTCTAAAGAATATTTGTTCTGCAAACAGAAGCTGTCTGATTGGCTTAGCAATACAATAGAGTCTCACACGCCTTATTTTATTTATCTGCTCTGGCATCACAGTGTTAGGCCATGGACAATGCTCTCAGCACAGACACCCCAGACACAGGAAGGCAAAGACAGAGAAAGTTTATCAGGAAAGTTCAACTGAGGGAGACTCAGAGCCCTGACTGCTCATTTGCAGGTCTTTTTATATCATTTTGCAAAGCTTAAATTACACATTTGCCTTCCAAAACCAAGCAGAGGTAAAATGTGGCAGACATGTTTAGAGACATACATTCAATTTACAACTGGGTTAACCGTAAAGTTACCTAAGTTAACACAAAGCTATTTGAGGGGTTACCAGCTTGTCTTCTTTTCTGGAGGGAGGGGGTTGTCTCTTAGGGAGGGAAATGCTTGTGCCCTAAATCAAGGGAGTGCTGTGCTCAATTGCTCAGTTTATTTTCAGGCTTTTAACATTCCAACAACAGAGGAAGGAAACTATTTAGGAAACAGACAAAATATAATATAAAAGACAGTTCTTAGAAATTTAAAATAGTGAAAGAAGGTTCCAAATATTAAATCACCCCAGAATATATTACGTGACAGACAAGTCTATTGAGCATCAGGAATTAGTAAAAGAGGCTTAAATAGCACACAGTTGAAATAATGACAGTCAGCAGTTAATCAAAAGAGATTGCAGGTTTATTCGACATGCATAACAATGCTTTGAACTGGTATTTGCAGGTCTGAAACTTCCATCAGCAAAGTTCTTCTGGGTTTTGAAATGCATGCTTTCTTTACTCTAGGCATCTAGATGATTTTCTACCTTGGTAATACTGTGCTTATAGCCTGGCAACTAACTGAACCATTTATGACATCCTGGCTTTTCTACTCTTCTCTCTATTCTCCCTCCCAGTTGCCTGGGCATCTCCCCACCTACCTTTGGTCCCCCCCCCTTTCTAACGGGTGCCAATTCTAGTTCTCAGAATTACTTCCCAATTAACATACAGCAACTGGCCCCACCCCCCAGCTCCATTTAGAATGCCTCTGGGGAGAAAAATGTCCTGCAAAGCATTCCCAGCCCAATAGCTCTGCAGGACAACCTCTCCTTTGTATGGATGGATGCTATTCTGCTGAAATGAAATGATCAGGGAAGCATGAATAATTCTTTTCCCCGGATGCCCTCAGAACACTTAAGGTGCCGTGCAACTCATGCCAAATTGCCATGGGAGAGTTGTCTCCCTTGAGCTCTTTAGTCCCATACCCTAGGGACATGTCAATTCTGAGAATGACCTTGAACCTCACAATTCCAAAGTTTGTTTTCCCTTTGGAAGTACCTGCTTTGTGAACTTTTGTAAAACCAGCCACCTCTTATTATATTTTCCCTGAAGCACAATATCTAGGCTCAAAGGTTAATGATAGGAGTCTTATGGGTTGGGTGCATCCTTACAGACATAGCTATGAGAAGTATGGCTGGGCATTAATGAGATGACTGTGGGGCCTTGCCTTTCTTTCAAGTTTTAAACATTTTATGCAGTTTAGTGGGCAGGGTTTAGGATTTTTAAATGTCCTCTCAAACCAAACTGATTCCACACTGTGCCAGCAATTACCACAGAATCTCTTGCTCTGATCAAAAAGATTATGGGGGAAATAAAACATATAGAAGAAATTCTCCACATCTTTACCTGGGAATGTAGAATTTTTCCTTTTGTTCAGAATAATGAACAAGAAAATAAAAATACTTTATCTAATCTATAAGGCAGTAAAGTTTTCATTGAAGTGACCCCAATACCCATTTTAATAGCAGATCTTTTATTTATATTTTTTCATAATAATTTTTAATTAAATAATTTATTTATATATAAATTTCACACCTTTGTAATCCCCAGAAGTCCCAAAACCCATTGTATTCATGTTTCTGTAAACCTGATATGGTCTAAATGAATTCCAAGTAACTGCTGTTCTTGCCTTCTGGACCAGCCTTAGTTCACTTGCACAGAGGGACAAATTGTGGGGGGGGGGAAGGGGATGATTGGGGTATCATCTGCTGTAGCCTCTTTGTAGGGTAAATTTGTCAGGACTTTTCTTCCATTAGTCTTATAACCAGCACCTGGGGTATTGTGTCTTCTCCATGATTGTGAGGTCCAGAAGGTGTGTCCATGTGTGAGAGAGCACAACTGTGCCTAGGAGAGGAGATAAAGGGGCACAGAGAACATGAGAGAGTAGGCATGAGCATGAGAGGAGAGCATGAGAGAATGCCAGAGAGAGAAAGAAAGCCAAGAGAAAGAGCATGAGGATTCCTGGGGGATTAGGGATCTTGCCTACCTCCCAGCACCCCAAGCTCTGACTCTGCCTTCCTGCTATTTTTGTGTAACTACTAGAACTAATAAAGAACCTACACAGATTGGTGAACAATTGGAGATGAGGACTGGTTACGTTACACTCTTCCATGTCATTACTGTTGCTCCTACTTCAAAAACCCATGTTGCTCTGAAACTCTAGTTGTCCTGCTCTTTTTTGGCTTACATTTCTTCACCACTGTCCTTTCCTGACCTCCTTGTTAGTTCTATTACTAAGCACTTAATAAGTCAGGCACTGTGTTAAAGACTTCCAGACTTCACAGTTCTCAAGCCACGGGGCTGGCATATTAATGGTTAGAATGCCGTAGGTATTGCCCAGGTGGGAGAATTTGACCTTTGAATGATCTGTTTCACTTCCCCAATGGCAAGCCCATGTAGGAAGTGATGCTAGGAACATCGGCTTGTTTCCTTAATTTCAATGATATTTCACTGTAGGTTTCATTACTCTCACCATTCTAGTCTCATATCCCAGATCTGGTTTCACCAAATGGGATATTCCCTCAGTTCATAAGTACTGGTAATAATAGGGAATAATAATAGATATGGATACTTTTATATGCATATCTGTGTTTGGCTTGTGCTGAATGTGTTAATGAAAATCACAGAAAGCCAGTAGTCTACAATACTCCTAATGTGACTACCTTCAATGTTGCCCCCCCCACCCCATGCTAAGCACCAGAGTAGCACTGCCTGTGTCTACCTGCCCTGATCCCAGTCCTGGCCTCCTGCTATTAGCAGTTTGAATCTTCTCCTGACTATCTCTATTTTTCATCTGTATCTTGGTCAGTAAGTATTACCTCATCATTGCTCAATACCTTTTTGTATCTTACTCACATTGAATGGCTGGAATCTATTTTTCATAAGCAGAATTTGTTCATTGAAACACAATCACTAGATCCTCTATTTTTGGAACACAAATTTCTTTACCTGGTTCTCTAACATTTTTGGTCTTACAGGCTTTTTCTAGAAAGAGATTTTTCTGTCAAATCCCAGTGTTATGATGCCAGTGTTGGGTAACCATCCCAATACTTTTAGGTTCATCACTGGTTCTAGTAGTTACACAGACCCAACAGGCAGGGCAGAACTGGGGAGAGGGGAGGGCTGGGAGGTAGGCAAGCCTCCCAAACCCCTAGGAATCTTCATGCTCTTTCTCTGGTCTGATTTTTTTCACTGAATGTCTTGTGCACAGTGCCTCATTTCTCAGGTAGTTTCCTCACCCAATTAGTGGAACAATACAATGGATACATCTTTTCTCCTTCCACCACAAAATACCTATGATGCAGAACCCCCAACAGTGTATTTCCAAACACTGGGGAAATGTTCTTCCCTTTTTTTCTGTGATACCAGCATGATAGCACACTTAAGCAGACCCATCTCATCCAGACTTTGTTACAGATAGAAAGTTCGTTTCTTCTCAAAATTCCCTAGCTTCCAGTATGACTATATTTGGAGACAGGATTTGTAAAGATATAGTGAAAATCAAATGGAACCATAGGATGAGGCCGCTCATTTTGGGTTGGCACCCTTAAGAGAACCCAGACACCAGAAACTAGTGCTTCCTTTCTCTCTCTGCTATGAGAAAGCACTGTGTGAAGGCAGTGTTCTGTAAGCAGAGGAGAGAGCTCTCATCAAACTCTGACATTTCTGAGACCTAGGTATTCAACTAGGAGGCTCCAAAACTGTGAGAAAATGCATTTATGTTTTGGAGCTACCTCACTAATGGTATTTTGTCATGGCACCCAAGAGACTGAACCATACTTAACTTTTCAAACATTGAAGTCTCAAATCTCACTTCAATATTTTGACTCCAAATATTAGATTCAGGCTGTCTGAGTATTTGTCAGTTCTATACTTTGTAACATTTCAAGTTGTTCCTTTAAAGCAAAGCTTCAAAATGAGACTTCTCTAGATTTCTCAGTAATTGTGAACACTTTCTAAAAAGTGAACTAAGTTGATTGAATGATTTTTGACAAGGGTCAAAATGGGGGGAAGACAAATGTATTTAATAATTGTTCTGGAAAAACTGGATATCTACTGCAAAAGAAAGAAATGGAACCTTTTTCTTACTCTATAACAAAAATTAGTTTAATATAGATCAAAGGTCTAAACTTGGCTAAAACTATAAAATTCTTATGAGAAAAATAAAAGAACTCTTCTTAATACTAGGTTTGGCAATTAATTTCATGATACCAAAAATCTAGGTAGTAATGAAAAAATAGATAAGTTGGACTTTATCAAAACTATAAAATTGTATGTCAAATAACCCTATCAAGAATGAAAAATAATACAGAGGTGAAAACAAGAAAAAATAATTGCAAATCATAATATCAAGAATATGTAGGGAACTACAAATTGAGAACAGTAACAAAACAAACCCAATACAATTACAAAATGACCAAATGACTTTAACAGGCATTTTTCAAAAAATACACAAATAATCACTAATAAACACATGGAAATATGTTCAAGACTACAATGTTACTGCACATCCATTAGGATAGTTGTGATAAATAAAACAGAGAAAAAAATAACTTTATCAAGGGGAGAAATCAGAACACTTACACATTACTGTTAGAAATGTAAAATGTGCAGTCATTTGAAAACAATTTCCTTAAAGGTTCAACATTAAATTAACATGTGATTCATCGATTCTATTCCTAGACAGGTACAAAAATATTGAAGGTTGGTACTCAAGTACTTGTATACTAGTGTCCATGGCAATATTATTCAGTGTAACCAAAAAGTAGAAACAACCCAAAGTGCATTAACAAATGAAGGGATAATCAAAGTGTGAGTGTGATGTAGCCACACAAAAGAATATTATTCAGTCATAAAAAAGAAACTTGTGATATGCGCTACAACATGAGTGGATCTTGAAAGCACTATGCTAAGTGAAATAAGTCAGATAAAAATATTATGTTATTACACTTATAGATGATCAATCAAGAATAGGCAAATTCGGTTGGCAGTTGAGAGCCCCAGACAGTCAGGACACTTTCAGCTCCCTCAAGTGAAAGACTTCTGGACAATCCTGTTTGCACCACCCCAATCCCCATCACTCCAAGGACTGCCAATTCTGCTCCCAGCATGGTTGGCAACTGGGAGCCCCAGCTGGTTGGGACACTTTCGGCTCCCTCAGGTGCCCTCAAAGACTTCTGGGAGCACTGATGCTAATAGGAACCTCAACAAGAATTAGAACACTGGGTAGAGAATATAAAAGTAAAACACAGAACACACAGTCCAGAAACAAAGGAAAGGAATTCACCCCCAAAAACAGCCAACAGAAGCAAGAAAATATACAGCCACAATGACAGAAATCACTACAAACTGATATACTTCAACATGCCATTACCTAGATTTTTGGTATCAACATGCCAACCAATACTAGGGCAGTCATTGCACAATACGTAGAGCAAACCCAAAAGGAAAACACAGGAAGGAAGGAAAATATAAATACTCAAGTGAGCCCGAAAGGAAATAATCCATCTCCAAAAGATAAACAATCTCCAGAAACCAACAAGGATGAAATCGAAGAAATGCCCTTTATGTCAGATAAAAAATTCAGACACAAAATGATAAAAACAATCAACAAGCTAAGAAGAGATGTAGAAAACTATAAAAAGTAATGTAGCAATATGAACATTATCATTGACAAACAGAAGGATGAAATTGAAGCCCTAAATAAGAAAATGAAGGAGATGCAATATATAAGAGGAGCAATAGAAGACCTCAAAAATACTGGGATAGGCCTTGAAAGCAGACTAGAAGAAATTGAAGAATGATACAGCATACTGGAGGACACAGAAATAGAGAGAACTAAGAAAAAGAGAGTGATAAACAAAGTAAGACGACAGAGGGAAAAATCAGAGATCTATCAGATACCTTAAAGAAAGGGAATAGAAGAGTAATTGGAATCCCAGAAGAAGAGAAAGCCATAGTAAATGAAAGGTTTTTTTTAAAGCAATAACAGAAGAGAACTTTCCAAAATTGAAGAAGAAAATGAAAATAGACATACAGAAAGCAAAAAGAACACCAAACTACTTTAGTGAAAGAAAAACCACAGCAAGACACATAATTGTAAAACTTCCAAGAGTCCAAGATAAAGAAAAAATAATGAGGATGACTAGAGAGAGGAAACAGATAACCTACAAAGGAAAACCCATTAGATTGACCTCAGATTTCTCTGAAGAGACACTCCAAGCAAGAAGAGAATGAAGCCTCATATTCAAAAAACTCCAAGACAAAAAGTGCCAGCCAAGAATATTCTACACTGCAAAGCTGTCCATCCTGTGTGAAGGAAAAATAAGAACCTTCTCAGACAAACAAAGTCTCCAAAAATTTGTTACCACCCAACCCCCACTTCAAGAAATATTGGAAGAAGCCTCAAGACCAAAACCTTCAGACAAATAAATAGAATATACAAAACAAGAAACCAAAGCAGAACCTCAAAATTACCTCTAGAAAACCAACACTAGAACCCCAACATCAATAATCATTCTAAATGCCAATGTCTAAACTCAGCAATCAAAAGACACAGAGTTGTGGACTGGATCAAAAGAAAGAAACCACCATTACCATTCTGCTGTCTCCAGGAAACACATCTAATCCCTAAAGATAAGCATAGACTGAAGGTGAAAGGATGGAGAACAATTCTATAAATGAACAGTCCCAAGAAAAAGGCAGGGGTAGACGTTCTTATAGCAGATAAAGCAGATTTCAGAATAAAAACAGTGACAAAGGATAAAAATGGACACTACCTAATGGTACATGGTTCAACTCACCAAAAATACATAACAATTATCAACATATATTCACCAAATGAGGGAGCATCAAGATTCATAAGACAGCTACTAGCAGAACTGAAAACAAATATTGGTGAAAACACATTTGTTGTAGGAGACTTTTAACATCCCACTCTCATCAAAAGAGAGATCAGTAAAACAGAAAGTAAACAAGGACACGAAAGCTTTAAAGAAAGAGAATACACCTTCTTTTCAAATGCACATGGATCCTTCTCTAAAATTGACCACATATTAGGACACAAGGAAAACTTGAATAAATACACAAAAATCAAAATGTCTGGGACTCAGCAAAAGCATATCTAAGAGGAAGGTTCATAGCAATATAGGCCCATATCAAAAACCAAGAAAATACCCAAAGAAAAACCTCATATCCCAACTCGAAAAGTTAGAAAAAGAACAACAGGAAAAGCCAAAGTCCAGCAGAAGACAAGAAATAATAAAAATAAAAGAAGAAATAAATAACCTAGAGACCAAAAAGACTATCCAGAAGATCAACAAAACGAAGAGCTGGTTCTTTGAAAAAATAAAGTTGACAAACCCCTTGCAAAACTCACAAAGAAAACACTCAAATAAACAGAATCACAAACAAAAGAGGAGAAATCACAACAGACACAAAAGAAAATCAAAGGATAATCAGAGACTACTATGAACATATATATGAAAACAAATGCAACAACATGGATGAGGTGGACAGATTCTTGGAAAAATACAACTACCCCAAAATGAACAAAGAAGAAATAGAGCACCTAAATACAAGCAGTGAAATTGAAGCAGTCATAAAAACTCTCCCTAAAAACAACAGGCCAGGACCAGATGGCTTTACAAATGAATTCTACATGACATTCAAAGAGGAAATATCACCTTGTACTACTAAAACTCTTCCAAAAAAAACGAGAAAGAAGGGAAGCTCCCAAACACATTCTATGAAGCAAACATCATACTCATACCAAAACCAAATAAGGACAGCACAAAGAAGGAAAGTTATAGACCAATTTCCCTAATGAATACAGATGCAAAAATTTTAAACAAAATACTAGCAAATTGAATCCAACAATGCATAAAAAGCATTATTCACCATGACCAAGAATGATTTTTCTCAGCGTCACAAGGATGGTTCAACATCCGGAAATCAATTAACATAATCCACCACATCAATAAGAAGAAAAACAAAAACCACATGATCATATCAATAGATGCAGAGAAAGCATTCAACAAAGTCCAGCAAACATTTATGATAAAAGCCCTTGAAAAACTGGGGATCAAAGGAACGTACCTCAACATAATAAAAGCCATCTATGACAAACCTACAACAAACATCACCTTAATGGGGAAAAACTAAAATCATTCCAGTTAAGATCTGAAACTAGACAAGGATGCCCACTTTCTCCACTACTTTTTAACATTGTATTGGAAGTTCTAGCCAGGGCAATAAGGCAAGAGAAAGATATAAAAGGGATACAAATAAGAAAAGAAGCTATCATTATATGCAGATGAATGATTCTTTATGTAGAAAACCCAAAAAAACGCACAGAAAAACTTCTTGAAGCAATAAACCAGTTCAGTAAGGTAGATGGTTACAAAATCAGCACACAGAAGTCAGTAGCCTTCCTATACACAAAAAGCCAATCAGCAGAAGAAATTTAAAAATTCATCCCATTTACCATTGCACCAAAAAACAATGAAATACCTGGGAATAAACTTAACAAAAACATGTGAAAGAACTATGCAAAGAAAACTTTAAAATGCTTCTAAAAGAGATAGAAGAAGACATAAGGAAATGGAACGACATCCCTTGCTCATGCATTGGAAGAATTAACATCATCAAAATGGCCATCTTATCAAAAGCAATCTACAGATTCAATGCAATCCCCATAAAAATTCCAATGACATTCTTTAAAGAGATAGAACAAAAATTTTAAAAATTCATATGGAATAACAAAAGACCTCTAATATCAAAAATCCTCCTCTCCAAAAAAAGAGAATGGAAGCCTAACTAGTCCAGACTTCAAGCTATACTTTACAAAACCATAATAATTAAAACAGCATGGTGCTGGTACAACAATCATAACAATCAGACCAGAATCAGAATCAATCAGAATTGAGAGCCTGGAAATAAAGCTACACATATATAGTTAACTAATCTTTGACAAAGGAGTGAAAAACTTACATTGGAACAAAGATAGCCTCTTCAATAAATGGTGTTGGGAAAATTGGACTAAAACATGCAAAAAAATGGATGAAGACAACTCTCTCAAACCAGGTACAAAAATCAATTCAAAATAGATAAAAGACTTAAATGTCAGACCTGAAACCACAACATATAGAGAGGAAAATTTAGGCAAAACCCTCCATGAAGTACAATTCAGAAATCCCTTTCTGGAAAAATCTGCAGAAGGCAAAAAATTAAGGAAAACATAAACAGATGGGACTATATCAAACTAAAAAACTTCTGTTCAGCAAAAGAGATAACAGAAAAAAACTAAAAGAAGCCCAACCAAATGGGAAAGAATTTTTGCCCTCCACAAGAGTGATAATGGTTTGATAACACAGATCTACAAGGAGCTCACACAACCAACAAAAACAAAACAAGAAGCCCAATCAAAAAATGGGGAGAAGAACTAAAAAGACACTTCTCCAAAGAGGACATACAAATGGCCAACAGACACATGAAAAATTGCTCGGTGTCACTAACAATCAGAGAAATGCAAATCAAAGCCACAATGAGATACCACCTTACACCAGTAAGAATGTCCCACATCAAACAACAGGCAGGCAACAAGTGCTGGTGTGGATGTGGAGAGAAAGGAACACTCTTACACTGTTGGAGGGAATGTAAACTGGTTCAGCCACTATGGAAAGCAGTATGGAGGACCCTCAAACTAATGAAAATGGAACTACCAGCAGTCACTGTTCAGGGAATCTACCCAAAGGAGACCTCAGTGTGGGTACAAAAGGACACCTGTGCTCGGATGTTTATTGCACTACTTATAATTGCAAGGACATGGAAACAACCCAAATGCCCCAAGCAGACGAATGGATGAAAAAAAGTGGTATATATACACAATGGAGTATTACTTGTCAATTAAAAATGACAAATTTGATGTATTTATGGAAACCTGGATGTACCTAGAAGAAATCATACTAGCAGAAATGAATCAGATAAAAAAAGACAGAAACCAAATGGTTTCACTAATACATGGACAACCAAATGAAAGTACACAACGGGAGGGTGGGGACCAGCTGGAGTGGTTGGGGAGGGGAGGTGGTGCGTGACCCCCCAGGGATTTAAATGAAGTGAAATATATATATATATATATATATTTTAAATAGGCAAATTCATAGATAGGGAAAGATAATAGGAATTACCAGAGACTGGGGGAAGCAGAAATGGAAAGTTATTATTCAATGAGTGCAATCTTTTCTGCAAAATAGCACATTATATTATTTCTTTGGAAGAATAATACAAACCTAAGGTTATTTCAAACTGGTTTCCTTGCAAATGTAAAGGGTATTAGAAAAATTGTTGTAAAGGAAAATATAAAATCCCGATGCCCTACCTAGTAGAAGTATCAAGGTAGCAGAGATTTATCAGATCAAGAATCCATTAGTTCAGTCAACATTCCTTGAGATTCTACTATCTTAAAGAATCAGAAGTAACAAATGTAAGAATTCTACTTGGTTGTCTAAACTTGCATCTGCAATGTAATGGAGTCAAGATCCCACCCATATGCCACTTGGAACTTTGTATGAAGGCCCAAGATTGCTGATTAAACTGCATGAGTAGAAAGAACTTCAATCAGACTTTTGAGTAGAACTGTGAATCCAACTAAGTCCCATACCATTCTTCCCAAGGCATTCTGGAACATCACCTCAAATATAAGCATATTACTTAATCATCTCTGCCCTCTGCTCCCTCTGCCTATCTTTTCACCCCAGATGCCATATTCCCAACATTCTTTATTACCTCCTTAGTATCTGTCCTTCCTCAATCTGGTCTCAGGAGGTTATGCACCTCCATCTGCTTCTCTCAGTCTTGACTACTCACACAGTCATGACATTTCAAGATGACAGTGGGAGGTTTCTTGGTTCATAATGCTACTTTCATGCTGTTTTGTTCACATTTAAAAGCCTCTTTGACTTAGAATGCTTAATTCTAAGCATTCTGGACCATAATATGGCCATGTGTTAACCTCTTGTCTGTGTCCACTTTCATCTGAGGCACTTGCCACGTCCCCTTCTTTTCAATGCAAAAAACCACTGTATCCCAACTGAGTCTATGTGGATCAACCTTTCAGCTCCATTCTCCTTTAGTAAGTTATTTCTGGGACCAACTCCTGGACTGGATCACTATTCAAAATTTCTTTACTTCTAAAGTGATAAATCTCTTAAACTATCAACTTTTTATGATGATAATTTCATATTTAATCTGAACATCAAAATTTGGTTCCTGGTGCTGTTGAACACTGCTTCAGAAAACCATTTATCTGAATGGGGGAAAATGTGCTAATGAGTGAGCTATATCAAAATAGACTTAGTCTTTTTGCTTTATCTAATAATCCCTTTAATTGCCCTTAATCACCAACCTCACCTTTAGTTTCATTCTCAAAAATTACTATGTTCTTCTACCTCCCTTTGATCCCATCATGACATTTAACAGATCCTTTATATGGCCATAGCGTCTTTTTTGTCCCTCATGTCCCCCTCATCTAGTTTATCAATTTTCATGCACCTACATACAGCCAGACTCTTGTAATCTTTATTCATGGGTACCTTAACTTGTCCTCTGGATCCATCCTCACTTGCATGCCTTACCTTTGACACAAATATGGAAACATGATGTCATTTAAATTTAAATTCCAAAGGGATTACTTCTAGGCAGCTGAAAGGAAAGGGAAAAGAAAATAACTAGTTCTGGAATCAGTCAGTTTGGGCTTCAAAACTACCCTTAACCCTTGCTATATGTGTGATTCCAGCTACAACATAAAATGTCTCTTTTTCTCTTTGTCTTCATCTATCAGGTAGGGTAATACATAGTTATCATAATTTAGATGTGCAGTATAAAAACATTTAGAATGGGAACTAGTCTGGTAAGTATGTATCAGTATCACCAGCCTGCATTGACTGTCATTCTTGTAACGTTTGTCAAAAGATCATTTTTATTTATGAAATTATATAAAATACACATATGCTAGACATTTTATTGAACCCATTAATCAGTGAGGAAACCAGGCAGATGTTATAACCACTTCAAAAGAGACATCAAAAAAGCAAAGTTAAGTGAAGTAACATATGAATATATGAAATGCTAAAATAAATTTTTAAGTAGCAGCAAAATTACTTCATACTTAGAGCAAAGAGAAACCAACTAGATGGTTACCAGAGAATGCAAAATTTGCATGGCTCTTAATAGGAATCAATGATATGGTACTCAGTTACAATTTTCAGTGGCATTAAATCTCTTCCTTGGAATCAGTGTCAGATAATCAGGAGGGTAACATCTTGGGTGTAGGCAATGCAGTTTTCTACTGCAGCACACATTTTTATTACAAGGTAAACATTTCCTTGGTCTAGTAATTCTGTCCAATTCAGTAAATATTTATTTGAACCATTTTTTAGAATCAACTGCATATATGAAATTCTAAGCCATGTTTTTGGAAAATCTGTGTTGTTGATGGCCACGTAGGGTATGAGAAATGAAACGAGGAGAAGAGATGGCCCAGCACAGCTGGGGGTCAAATGGAAGTATGACCCATGAGACAACTTTATTAACAAAAGGAGGGGGTATTTATGGAGACACAGGGCAAGGGTTTGGTGAATTCCATGGAGGACAAGCAATCCTGAGAGACAATTAACATTCTAAAGCAAAGAGTAATTGAGGAAGGGGTAGTGTAGGGATGGTCTTTAAGCTTTGAAAGGGCTAGCATTGATAAGGAAAAGCCTGGAGGCACCAGCACTACATCAGAAGGCCATTCCAGATAGTCCCTAAGTTTTCTGAGGGGCCATTAACGAGAGAGGTTTTCCTTTATCTCGTCTGGCATGACTCTTCTGGAATGCAAATAGCGCACAGCATGTCCTTCCTTTTTATTCAATGTAAGGCAGGAAATTTTTACAGATCTACTACAATAGATACACAGCAACTTTAGCATTAGGATAATTATTATTACTATTACAGCAACAAGCATCAGTTATATGCTAAATGGGCTCCCCAATTCAAAGGGTTAAGCCAGGATAGGTCAAGTGGGTTTAGGGGAGGCATAGCTTCAAAGCTATTTAAATGAGATACAACTTCTTGCATTTGTCTAGCAAACAGCTCACAGTTTTGAGCAAAGGCAACATGATGTCTAGAATAATTGAGATTTTGATCTGTACGAGAAGTAACACAAACATTAGTAAAATTATAATGGCACCGTATGAAAAGTAAATGTTTAACAGCAGTGATATCCATGTACACAGAATCTAATTCACCCTGCAATGCATCCAGTTCACTCTGCAGATAACGTTCTCCTACGGCCAGTACATGTATCATTGTTGAAACGTTATGCTGCATGTAGTTAACCCGTTCAGCTGTTAAAACCTCAGACTGGTATGAGATGGCTGTAACAGTGACTGCAGCTAGGGCCATGAGTACAGATGCTAGTGACACTATGGCTGTAAAGAAGAATCGCTTGCGACGCTCTAGCCAGTGGGCTGCAATGTCCACGATCAGTCTCAGGTCAATGTCTGTCCATGATTCACTAAGACAAAGCTGAACACGAGCTAATTCAGGGGGACGAAGCAAGAAAAGGTGAGAGTACCCGGTCACAGAAGCACTGAGACATGAGGTTATGTACCCTGTCCCAAGGACACTGTGTTTCTTGGGAAATGACATTAAAATAATTGGATATCTTTGTTTTACGTAATTATGATGGCTAGAGTTGTTCTAAAATTGGGGTGCCTATCATTTTAATATATTTTAGAAGCTCCAATATAACAAGGGGACTCAAATTTTTTAATGATTTAAAATAAATTTTGTGGGAAGAAAACAAGTTACATAGATAGGTATAAATATCACAATACCACAATCACAAAATTTAACCATGCAAAATAATAAGTTATTTACTGATATGTGATTTAAAAGTTTCAAATACCACTGGCATGGCAAACATCAGATTCAGTGTACTAATTATTATTTCTGGGAACATATAATGGGGAATAGGATAGAAGAGATATCCACAGAGAATGTCAACTATCTCTGTGATGGTTTTTTTTTTAATTTAATTTAAATTTTTAAAATTTGCATATATATGTGTATTTATATTTATATTACATTATTGCATTATTGTGTATACCAGGACTTTCCCACTTCACTAACACCTCTTAACCATCCTGATCTTTTGTGCTCTTCACCTCCCTCATCTTCTTCCCCCTCTTCCTCTCTTGCTCCATTGTTCAATCTTATTGGTTGTTTTTATTTTTTCTTATTCATTTGTTTGTTTTTTCTTATATCCATCCTATAAGTGAGACCATCCTGTACTTCTCTTTTTCTTTTTGACTTATTTCTGCTAATATGAGTTTTTCTAGTTCCATCCATTTTGCTGCCAATGACATGTGTATGTCCTCCATGATTGATGCATAGTATTCCATTGTGTATATGTACCACATTTTTTTTAGCCAATCATCTGTTTTGGGGCATTTGGTTTGGTTCCAAATCTTGGCAATTGTAAACAGAGCTGCAATGAACATGTGCGTACAGGTGTTCTTTTGAATTAATGTTTTCATGTTCTCTGGGTAGAATTCTAGTAGTGGGATTGCTGGGTCAAATGGTAAATCCACTTTTAATTGTTTGAGGATCCTCCATACAGTCTTCCATAGTGGTTGGACCAGTTTGCACTCCCACCAGCAATGTAAGAGAGCTTCTTTTTCTCCACATCTGTGCCAACATTTCTTGTTGTTCATTTTATTTATATGGGCCATTCTTACTGGTGTAAGATGGTATCTCAGTGTGGTTTTAATTTGCATTTCCCTGATTATTAGTGATGAGGAGCATTTTTTCATATGTCTATTAGCCATCTGTTCTTCTCTCTGGTAAAGGGTCTTTTTAGTTCTTCTCCCCATTTTTGAGTGGGTTTTTTTGCTTTGTTTTTATTGAGCTGTAGGAGCTCTTTGTGGATCTTTGTTATCAGACCCTTGTCACTTGTCTGTAGGGCAAAAACTTTCTCCCAGTAGGTTGGGTTTCTTTTTATTTATTGTCTCTTTTGCTGAACAAAAACCTTTTAGTTTGATATAGTCCCAGCTTTAAGTTTTCCTTCATTTTTTTGCCAGTCATAGTTGTTTCCCAATATGGATTTCTGAGGTGAAATTCATGAAGGGTTTTGCCCAGGTTTTCTTCTATGTATTTTATGGTTGCACATCTCACTTCCAGGTCCTTTATCCATTTTGAGTTAATTTTTGTACAGGGTGTTGTCCTGGTCCATTTTTCACATGTTTTCATCCAGTTTTCCCAGCACCATTTACTGAAGAGGCTATCCTTGTTCCAGAGTATGTTTTTTACCCCTTTGTCAGAGATTAGTTGACTGTATATGTATGGTTTTATTTCTGGGTATTCGATTCTGATCCATTGGTCTGTTCATCTGTTTTTGCACCAGTACATGCTGCTTTAAGTATTATGGCTTTGAGTATAGTTTGAAGTCTGGAATAGTAATATCTCCATTCTCTCTTGTGTTTGTCAAAAGGGTTTTGGCTATTCAGGGTCTTTTGTTGTTTCATATGAATTTCAGTAATTTTTTTTCTATCTCTTTAAAATATGTCATTGCGATCTTTATTGGAATTGCACTGAGTCTGTAGATTACCTTTGGTAGTATGGCCATTTTGATAATGTTGATTTTTCTGATCCATGAACCGGCAATGTCTTTTCATTTTTTAACATCTTCTATTTCTTTTAAGAATGTTTTATAGTTTTCTTTGTAGAGATCTTTTACAACTTTTGTTAGGTTTATTCCCAAGTATTTGATTTTCTTTGGTGCAATGGTAAATAGGGTGTTTTTTTTTTAATTTCTTCTTCTTCTAATTGATTCCTTGCATATATGATTGCTGTTGATTTTTGTGTGTTGATTTTGTATCCAGCTACCTTACTAAATTTGTTTATTATTTCAATCAGCTTTTCTGTCAATTTTTCTGTGTCCTCTACATAGAGGATCATATCATCCATGTATAATGATAGCTTTATTTCTTCTTTCCCTATTCAGATTCCTTTTATGTCTTTCTCTTGCCTTATTGACCTAGCTAGGACTTCCAGAACTATGTGAAAAAGGAGTGGAGAGAGTGGGTATCCTTGCCTGGTTCCAGACCTTAATTGAAATGGTTTTAGTTTTTCCCCATTGAGGATGATATTTACTGTGGGTCTGTCATATATAGCTTTTATTAGGTTTTATACCAATTTTTTTCCAGGGCTTTCATCATGAAAGCATGCTGAACTTTCTGAAATGTTTTTTCTGCATCTATTGATATGATCATATGGTTTTTGTTTTCTCTTTGTTGATGTGGTGTATTATGTTGATTGATTATCGGTTGTTGAACCATCCCTGTGCCCCTGGGATGAATTCCACTTGGTCATGATGGATGATCCTTTTTATGCAATGCTGGATTCAGTTTGCCAAGATTTTGCTTAGAATTTTTGCTTCGGTGTTCATTAGGGAGATTGGTCTATAGTTCTCTTTCTTTGCTCATCTTTATTTGGTTTTGGAATTAGTGTAATGTTTGCTTCATAGAAGGTATTGGGTAGCTTTCCTTCTTTCTCAATTTTTGGAAAGAGTTTTAATAGTACTGGTGTTAGTTCCTCTTTGAATGTTTGGTAGAATTCATCTGTGAAACCATCTGGACCTGGGCTCTTGTTTTTAGGGAGAGTTCTGATGACTGCCTCAATTTCACTGCTTGTGATTGACCTGTTTAAGTTTTCTATTTCTTCTTTGTTCAATTTTGGATACTGTATTGTTCTAGGAATTTGTCCATCTCTTCCAGGTTGCTGTATTTGTTTGCATATAGATGTTCATAGTAGTCTCTAATTATCTTTTGGATTTCTGCTGGGTCTGTTGTAATATCTCTGTTTTCGTTTATGATCTTGTTTATTTTAGCTTTCTCTCTTTTCTTTGTAAGACTTGCAAGGGCTTTATCAATTTTATTTATTTTTTCAAAGAACTAGCTTTTGGTTTTGTTTATCCTCTTGATGGTATTTTTGGTTTCTATTTCATTAATCTCTGCTTTTATTTTTGTTATTTCTTGTCTTCACCTGGGTGGGTTTTGGATTTTTTTGTTGCTCTTTTTCTAAATCCTCAAGTTGGGAAATTAGAGTATTTCTTTGGGCTGTTTCAATTCTTTTTATTTGGGCCTGTATTGCTATGAACTTTGCTCTTAATACTGCTTTTGCTGCGTCCCCCACATTTTGGAACATTGTGTCATCATTGACGTTTGCCTCCATGTAGGTTTTAATTTCTTCTTTGATTTCTTCTTTTATCCAATGATCTTCCAGAAGCCTGTTGTTCAGTCTCCACGTAGAGTTTACTCTCTTTATTTTCTTTTCATTGTTGATTTCTAATTTGATGCCTTTATGCTTGGAGAAAAGGGTTGGTATTATTTTAATCTTTGTGTATTTGTTCAGGTTTGTCTTGTGGCCTAACATATCAACTTTAGAGAATGAACCTCGTGCATTTGGAAAAAAATATATTCTTCTCCTTGGGGTAGCAGTGTCCTGTATGTATCTGTTAGGTCCATTTGGTCTAACTCTTCCTTTAAAGCTTTTGTTCCTTTATGTAGTTGCTTCTTTGTTGATCTGTCTTTTGTTGAGAGTGGAGTGTTAAAATCTCCTACCACATATGTATTCTCATCAATATTTGATTTCAGTTCTACTAGTAGTTGTTTTATGAATTTTGGTGCTCCCTCATTAGGTGTGTATATGTTGATTATTGTTATGTCTTTTTGGTGTATTGACCCTTTAACCATTAGTTAGTAGCCATCATTATCTTTTGTCACTTTTGTTAATTTGAAGTCTGCTCTGTCTGATATAAGAAAGGCAACCCCTGCTTTCTTGTGAGGGCCGTTTGCTTGTAGTGTAGTTTTTCAGCCTTGCACCTTCAGTCTATGGTTATCCTTAGAGATCAGATGTGTTTCTTGGGGACAGCAGAATGTTGGGTTCTGTTTTCTGATCCAGCCTGCAACTCTTTGTCTTTTGATTGCTGAGTTTAGACCATTGACATTTAGGGTGATTAGTGATGTTTGTGATTCTAAAAGTTTCCTGATAGTCATTTGGGAGTTTATTATTATTTTTTGTATATGTTCCTCTTATGGTTTTGATCTTGAGGCCTCCTGCAAAATTTCCTGGAGTGGGGGTTTAGTGGTAGCAAATTTCTGGAGACTTTGCTTGTTGGAGAAGGTTCTATTTTTTTCTTCATAGAGGAAGGATAGCTTTGCAGGGTAGAGTATTCTTGGCTGGCACTCTTTTCTTGGAGTTTTTTGTAGATGTGACTCCAATCTGTCCTTGCCTGGAGTGTCTCTTCAGAAAAATCTGAGGTCAATCTAATGGATTTTCCTTTGTAGCTTATCTGTTTCTTTTCTCTAGCCATTCTCATTATTTTTTCTTTATCTTGGGTTCTTGGAAGTTTTACAATGATGTATCTCACTCTGGTTTTTCTTTCATTAAAGTAGTTTGGTGTCTTTTTGGCTTCCTGTATGTCTATTTTCATTTCTTTCTTCAGATTTGGGAAGTTTTCCTCTATTAGTATATTGAAAAGCCTTTCAGTTCCCATGACTCTCTCCTCTCCTTCTGGGATTCCTATTATTCCTATATTTCTTTTCTTTAAGGAATCTGACATATCGCTGAGCTTGTCTTCAGTTCTCTTAGTTTGCTTTTTTCTCTCTTTTTCTTTCTTTGTCCTCTCTATTTCTGTATCCTCAAGTGTGCTGATTTGTTCTTTTATTTCATCTAATCTGCTTCCTTGGCTTTTCCACGCATTTTTGAGCTCATCTATTGCATCCCTTAAATCTTGAGTCTCTTTCAATTTCAATTTTAGGGATTCATTTTCATTCTTCAGTTCGTTGATTAGGTTATACATATTAATGCTTTCTTTTTTATATGTTTCTACTTCTTCCCTTAGAGCATTGAATGCTTCTATCATTCTGTTGTCCTTTTTTTCTAATTCTCTTATTTGTTGGAGTACATTTAACATGTTGATGTTGGAATTTTTTGTCTGAGATACACATCATTTCTTCAAAGGTATCCTTGATGTTTTCTGGAGATTGTCTTTTCTTTGTTGGTGATGGATTACTTCCTGTTGGGCTTGCTTGCATGTCTATGGTTTTTCACCTTACTGTGTTTTGCTTTCTAACTTGTTCTACATATTAAAACCATGGATCTGGTGTTGGTTGCCATGCTGATGGCAGTGTTTTCCAGGTTGAAAGTAGATCTGTAGTTTACTTTAGTGATTTGCGCTAGCGCCACTTGTGGCACCACCACCAGTGACTTCCGGTGTCTCACCTGGGTGGGGGAAGGGTCAGGCGGGTTCCCTCAGGAACCTGAATGGGGTAGCTGCCCAGGTCTGCAGTGAAGGTGGCACTCAAACTTTCTTTTTTTTTAATTTCTTTTTTCTCTGTTTTATTCTTTTCTTGTTTTTTTCTATATCTCGTTCATCAGATGTAATATAAGAGGAGTCACACATTATAAGAGACATTCACTTAATCTTTAAACAAAACTTTGAAACCAAAGACATGGTTTAGTATGCATTACTTAGGTCTATTGGACTGCCTTTAATGGGAAGGAAGAGGAGTCTTGTATATAATACAGGGGGAAAAGGAAAAATCAAAAGAGCCTTTCAGTACTTATGTTTGTGGCTTATTAATTAGAAGTAGCTTATTATTTAAATACTAATTTCTAATTATTCTATCTCAAGTTTTTCAGGAACCTGGCTTTTCCAGATGTTGAATCACTTTTGAGGAAAAAAGTAGCTATGATGGCATCATGTTAGACACTGGTGGGTCATTCCAGATACTATTTTGGGTAAGTGATCATCACTTCTTTGTTCCCCAATTCACCTCCATAGTGACACATCCTGGATGGTCTAGGAGATCCCCCTGGAGCAGAGTAACAATCTGTTGATGGTCAGAAACTATTTTCCAAATGTTTGGAGCTTAATAAAAGTCCAGATGTATTAGGAGCTGAGCAATTTTATTTGTTTAAACTCACATGTGTTTTAAAGAAAATTTTACCCACATGTTTTTGCTTCATTTACACTTCAATCATTATATTTGTTTTATTTCATAACTAGTGCCCAAGAATTTTTTTTCACAAAAGATGTGTTCACAAGTACTTTCTATTTGAGAAAAATATTCCTGTAAAGAAAAGGTCAAATAACAGGAAGCTGTGGTTTGCCAAAAGTAAATAAATTTTACACACCCAAAGTTTCCATTTTGATTCAAACTCCAAACCTGTCATCTCTAGGTTATGTCTAAAGAAAACTTATTAAAGCAAGTTCTGCTTTCCAAAATAAGGGGAAAATTGCCAGGTGAACACAAATTTAAAATAACTAACAAAACATGGCATCAAAAACACAAGTGCAAACCTCTACCAGCTATTTGCTGGTAGAAATTGACTCTGTTCTGTGGAATCAAGAAGAGTGTGTGGGTTATTAATTACTTTGTTAAATGACATTGGAAAAGTCACTTACTTTATGAGTCTCAGTTTTCTCCTTAATAGAGTGCTAATTATATTTGACCTACTAACACCAAAACATTGAAAAAAGAACTAGGGAATATACTAGATATCATCTCCTCATGGGAATTAGAAAGTAATATGTAATTGCGTAATAACTGAAGAACAGCAATGAAAATGTGTTACATCACTACAAAACAAAGACTTTTGCAAAAATCTCAGCATTTCATTTACAATGAATTTACAATGGTATACTGCTAGTGAAAAATAAAAAGACATGTGAATTTAGGTGTAGGTATCTATTGCATTCAGTATAGGTATCTATTGCAATGAAAACTAAATGCTGTACTTTTGACAATAGTAAGATTCCAATGAATTCAACCTGAAAATCAACTCAACCTAGGTATGTGGCTGATACCCCTGGAGAGTGGAGCCATTGGTAGTTGGATGTCATCTTTATTGTTCATGAACAATTAATAACCAGAGTGAGATCTGTTTTAGAAATACACCTTTCTGACACCATACAAAGCTTTCATCTTGTAGCTATGTAACTACTGGACAAAGAGGAGGCCTGGGAAAGAACTGATTGAAATCTATAGAACAGGTCATCTTGTTCACCTAACTATCATGGACTTATTCTGCTCCTTTTTGAACACTCACAAGAGACACAAATACCTTTACACTTAGGATCCATTCAGAATCATTCATTCAAATACCTCTTCCCCGGGCTTCCTTCTCACCCCCTTCCTAAATGTTCCTTAAGTCTTCATTGAGGATGATATGTGGGTCTGTCATATTAAAGCTATGACTATGTTGAGGTATGTTTCTTTTATACCAATTTTTTCCAGGACTTTCATCATGAAAGGATGCTGAACTTTATAGAATGCTTTTTCTGCATCTATTGATATGATCATATGGTTTTTGTTTTTCTCTTTGCTGATGTGGTGGGTTATGCTGATTGATTTTCAGATGTTGAACCATCCCTGTGCCCCCGGGATGAAACCCACTTGGTCATGATGGATAATCCAAAGGAACTCTCTTACACTGCTGGTGGGAGTGTAAACTGGTCCAACCATTATGGAAGATTGTGTGGAGGACCCTCAAACAATTGAAAGTGGACTTACCATTTGACCCAGCAATCCCACTACTAGAATTCTACCCAGAGAACATGAAAACATTAATTCAAAAGAACACCTGTACACACATGTTCATTGCAGCGCTGTTTACAATTGCCAAGATTTGGAACCAAACCAAATGCCCCAAAACAGATGATTGGCTAAAAAAATGTGGTACATATACACAATGGAATACTACTCATCAATCAAGAACAAACACATCTCATTCTCAGCAACTTGGATGGAACTAGAAAGACTCATATTAGCAGAAATAAGTCAAAAAGAAAAAGAGAAGTACAGGATGGTCTCACTTATATGATGGATATAGGGAAAAACAAACAAACAAATAAGAAAGAATGAAAACAACTAATGGGACTGAATCATGGAGTGAGAGAGGAGGCAGGGGAAGAAAGTGGGAGAGGTAAAGAGCACAAAAGGTCAGGATGGTTAACAGGTGTTAGTCAAGTGGGAAAGCCAGGGTACACAATAATGACTATTGTAATATAAATATAAATATACATATATATGCAATTTTTTTTAAATTTAAATTTTAAAAAAAAGAGGAAAAAAAGGGACAGGGTTATTAGGAAATGGAGAAAGAAAAAGAGCCATCTGCATAGAGCAAGGCAGGCAGGAGAGCTGCTTCTCCCCAGTGTGGAAATTGAACTGATTCCTTTTTTTTCTTAATTTATTTTTTTATATATGTGTTTTACATCTTTGTATTCCCTGGGGACCACCCACCACCTTTCCTCCCTGACCACTCCCTCCCATCTCCACCCCTCCTAAGCCCCCACATACTCATCCCTTTATGGAATGTTCATGTACATGTCTATGGCCTAAATTGTCAACCAAAATAAACTTTATAATAATAATAATAGTAAAATGTTCCTCCTTAAGTCCTTCACCAACCAGTCAAATTATTACTCACTCCTTATGAATCAATGTGAATCTGAATCTCATGGCTCTCCTTCCTGGTAGATTGTATGGTCTCAGACCATGCTCCATGTCCTGTTTCTAGGAGGTTGTTCCACCACCACTAACCTTCAGTGAAGTGCTGCCATGCTTAGCCATTGCCAATGGAGTTCTGGGAGACTCACTTGTGTTTTTGTACATACTGTGAACAAGATAGGTCTCTTATAAAGGATATTTGTATAGTAAATAAAGCTGGAAAAGAAAAAGTATTTCTATCCAGAGTAGAGAATGGATACATTTACTGCTGTTTATTAGGGAGAAGATTCTGAGAATGTATCTACTTAAAAGTAAGTGAGTTCACATGCCACATTTTCACATAAAGCATGAAGTTGCTAGACCAGAACAGCTGTGTCTGTAATAGACCACGTCTGCTTGATACACAAATCTGTTTGACCCAATGAATCATTGACTCCTTCTATTAGTTACATTCAAGTTAACCTAGCCCTAGAAAGGAATATCAGGTACAAGTGTTACAAGCTTAGACCTATGAATCTGATTTCAATAAGAGGTCAGTGGAAATCTAACAACTACTTTTCAAAAGGGAGTAAGGAAGCCAAGCCAGGGAGGTGGTGTGTTGAACTATATAACATGGCTACTTTACTTTGGTCCCATTTAAATTTTGTAGCTTTTTATTTCCTCTGTAACTGAAAGTATACCACTAACATCGGTATTTGTTTCCTCAAAAGTCAAAATCCCTTAGCCTCTGTCTTAGTATAGGAAGACAACAACTTGCCATTCATTTTGGAAGAGTTAACCTCAATGTACCCCAGACTGCTGGGTTCCTAGAAATTCCACCAAGGTGACAGGCTACGACTTTCATGGAACATATTTTCTTCACCCTCAGGCACATTACATTTTGATAAGAGCAATTGTTACTTCCTGTCCTCCAGCTTCAACCAGTATGATATTGGAATACAAAGGTGATCTCTGAGCACTAAACAACTGCTGATGAACTTAGTTTGGATGTTGTAAGTATATTGCTTGTTGTATTATGTGAAAGAAACAAACTTCTGATAATTATTATTAAAAGGAATAGAGGTAAACATCTGTCATATCTGTAATTGTGTGCCATGTGCTAGAGACATGTAGATTTATTTTAGAACAGTGATTATCAAGAGCATGGCACAGGAGAGATATACTATTGGAAGACACCATCATTATTTAGAGACACATGTGGTTGTCAGTGTGGAATGAGTGGTACTTAAGGAATCCAGAGGGTAAAGGCCAGGCCATTGCTAAATATCTTGCCATACACAGTTCTCCCCACCCTAAAAAAGTTACCTCCTCAACATGTTAACAGAGCCAAGTTTGAGAAACCCTGATCATATATTGAGGTCAATGCCTATGTAAGGCAGGGTTCTAAGCCCAGTCAGGGATGTGTTAGATGCCTGCAAATGGGAGAAGAGACACGGAAAACTAGACAGACCTAAAAACAAGTCTTTATTGTAGCAGTAGGATAAAAGATACATAGGCAGCAGCAGCATCCACTGGGCTGCATGGCGGGAGCATCCCCAGCCAAGCTCTGTGGGGGCAGGCCACTTGGGGCAGTGGCAATGGCTCCTGTCAGCCTTTTCATGATCCATAGACAAAGCAAGCGTAAAGCCCAATGTGTTTTGTGCAGTTACATAAGGTTGCATCCATTGTGCCTGCCAAGTGTTCATCATGGTTACAGACTGTCCATTTATAACAGTATACTTGCTTGTTAAGATTACATAACACTAGTTGAACCACCCATGCTGGAAGATCACAGCACAAAGAGCCTCAGAATCTTTGTGGGATTTTTTTTAATTACTCATATAGCCTACTTAAGTTGACAATAACCCACCATCATCTTCCAATATTGTCTTGTTCTCTGAACAGGCAACAGGTGAACTAAGGTTAGACTATGGTGGGAATCATCACCCCTGACATGTTCAAGTCCTTAAGGACAGCACTACTCTTCGTAATGCCTCCAGAAATATATTCTTTCTTTGGATTCATTATGTAAATAGATAGTGGCAGTTCCAGATGCTTTCCTTGGCCTTTCCTACCATGATAGTCATCACTTGAAAGATCAAATGGAGATCCTATCAGTTGTTGACTGGACATCTTCCAAGTTTGCATTCCAGAACTGTGAAAACAACCACAGAATGGACTCATGGATCTATGGGACAATTTGTTAAATATAATCTTTCTATTGACAATATGGAATACTGGAGTGAATTTATAATTTAGAATCAGTTTGCTGATCTCTTTGATATGTCTCCTGAGGAGCTCAGAGCATGGTCTCTTAGTAAGGCTGTAGGAATCATGTTTGTGTGGGGCGTCTTGGTATCCTTGAAAAGCTCAGTGGCTTCTATTTTCTATGGGTCAGAAAATAAAAGTAGGAATGTTTGTCCTCAAATTAGAGTGCATAAATTGAGATTTAAGGAATTCAAGAGATATTTTGAGACTGACACTAGTCCAAATTCCCTTTTGTCCAACCTCTATAAGTTGATAGTAGGAGATTTCAACACCCCACTCTCAACAAAGGACAGATCAAAAAAACAAAAGCTACACAAGGACACAAAAGCCTTAAAAGAAGACCTAGACAAAATGGACCTAATAGATATATACAGGATGCTACAACCACAAGGAACAGAATACACCTTCTTCTCAAATGCACATGGATCCTTCTCTAAAATTGATCACATACTAGGCCACAAGGCAAACATGAATAAATACACAAAGATTAAAATAATACCAACCTTTTTTTCAGACCACAAGGGCATCAAACTAGAAATCAACAATGAAAAGGAAGTAAGAAGAACACCTAATGCTTGGAGAC
>PVHY01016139.1:0-34440 GCA_004024945.1 Uropsilus gracilis | reverse complement strand
CTTTCTTTCTTTCTTTCTTTCTTTCTTTCTTTCTTTCTTTCTTTTTTGAGACTAGGTCTGGCTATTTTTGCCCGTGGAACCACAGGCTCACATTACCCGGCGTACCACGGACTCAAGCAGTCCCCAGCCTCAGCTTCCCAGGTAGCTAGGATTACAGGCGCACGCCACCATGCCTAGCTATTTTTTAGGAACTAGGTCTCGTTATGTTGCTCCGGGTGAGACTCAAAATCCCTGGTCCCGGCCGTGGCTTCCTAGGCTGCCGCTTACAGGCATGCGCCACCATGCCCAGCCAATCTCTTTCCTTTAAACTAAATGATCTTGTAAACTAAGCTTTATTGTAGAACATATGTATATCAAGAACAGTATCTATGGGGTTTGGTGCTATCAGTGGGCACCCACTGAAGGTCTTGGAATGTCTGCCCCACAGGTAAGGGGAGACCAAAACTTACATATGAACTTACTGTTTAGCCTAGTCACGTGTGTAGCTGCCTGTGCACATACATTTTTTAATTTTTATTTATTTATTTTAGAGACTAGGTCTCGCTATGTTGCCTTGTGTAGTCTTGAACCCACGGACTCAAGTGATTCCTAGCCTCAGCCTACCAAGTAGCTAGCTGGGTACGCACGTTTCTATCAAGGGTAGAGCACTTCCATCATTCTGGGAAGCTTTGTGCCACGCCCAGTCAGTGCCCACTAAAGGTGCCAGTCTGACCTCTGTCCCCATGGATCACCCTTGCCTGCTTTTGGGATGGTGGGTTTCTCCCTCTAGGCTAGGAAGAATCTGGTCTGTAGCTCAGGAGAAAGTGGCCTTGATAGTAGATTTTCTGATTCTAGAGAGGCCTTTAGGTGGTGATGTGAACTCACTGACTTAGTCAAGACCTCCATGGGATGACAGTGGTTATCAGTGCCCCAGGACCCTCCTGCCGTTTACCCATCCTGACTTGAAGCAGATGCCACGTGAGAGGGCTGACAGGAATCTGAGGTTACCGCATCCCCTAGCCCTTATGTTCTCTGTCCCCTTTAACCCCGAGTTTGAACCAGAGAGCTTCTTGGGGGGTGAGCTTAACCTTAAGCTGCAATAGCTGTTTGGTTTTCAGAAGTGCTTTCTAGTCTTCTGTTTAGGAATTGGCCTAGTTGGGCCTTGGGGCCTCCTGCTTGGGCAGAAAACCCCATTGGGCGTAAGGAGTGGGTCATGAGAATGGGGTACACCCCTCATCTCTCATCTTGAAATGAGCTAAGCTGGCACCAGTTTGCCTTAGACCCAGGACAGTGTCCTCTGGTCACTGAGGAAGAGGAGGACCCTTTCCCCCAGGTTGGCAGAGTGCTGAGCAAAGCCTTGGGCCATATTGCCTAGATCCAGGTCTCTTGGTCACTACCGTGTATAGGGCTCACCACATCTGGTCCAGCCCTGGGTATCTGGCTGGTGTTTCCAAGCCTGGCTTCTCTGGTAGGGCCACAGGCCTGGGGTGGAGGCCTCAGGGCAGCCCATTACTGATCCTGGCCTGGGCGGCTCCCTGCTTACAGGAAACCCCACCATTTCAACAAGAGGAATTTAGGCTGCGTCATTTCCAGCTTCCTGCCTGGGCTGCCGGAGGTGGCTGTTGGGCAGACCCCTGACCCAGTGCTGTTTGGGATTAGGGCAGGGAGCTTTCCCTGTCTGCAGAGATCTTACTATTTGGGTAAAGCCAAGACTCCCCCTGTTGGCACAGATGGTAGGTCCCTGGAATTCATGCCACAGGAAGGTGTGTGGCAGGGATTTTGTATATCCCTCTGTTATCCCAGAGATTTTGGGGGGGTTGAGGGGATTTCTAAAGAAGCCCAGCCCCAAATGTCTGAGCCCCCTCTTTTGCTCCCTGTTTCTGCACAGTGGAGAAGACACGCTCTATGGGCAGAACTCAGGCTAGATGCTGATTCAGGCTCCTTACAGTCCTCCTGGGGATTTTGATAGAAGTCCTTGTGAGGCTGGGTCTGAGGATGCCTTCTCTTGGGAGAGAAGTTCATTCTCCCAAGCCTGTCCCTCCCCAAGGGGCCCCACTTCTGGGCTCTCTGGACACTATGGACAGACAGGGAGCCAACCTTTTCCCCCTACCCCCAGGACAGGGCTTCCTGAGCCAGGGCGGGGGCCTGGGCAGAGCACAGTGTCCTGGGAGAGAGGCTCCCTGCCCCCACTCTCCAAGACACACAATGGCTGCTTTCTCCCCCATGACCTTTCCAGAGCCTGAGCTGTATGCAGCTGTCTCCTCCCCTCTCCCAAGGGGCCTGGGATGGGTGGCATCTCCCCTACCCTTGAGAACCCAGGAGTTCCCACCCTGTTCTAACTTCTTTTTTTATTTCTAAAGTTCACTTGCCCCCCAAAGCATTGAGAGTGACTCCCAGTCCCCTCGCCCACTTGGGGCTTCCCCTTTGGAGCAGGGGCAGAGGGACCGTACCAGTTGTGAACATAGCCTGGTCTGTGGACTCTTGAGTGCCTGGGCCCACATTCCAGCAACCGTGCTCATCACTAGCTAGCTGTGTGACCTTGAGCAAGCCCTCTGACCTCTCCAAGCCACTGTCTCCTCATTCAATAAAGCAGGTGTAGCTTTTCCTACCTTGTCTGACAGCCATGAAAGGCATCATGTATATAGAACCCAGCTGGTACACAATTGGTGCTCAGTCGATGTTCCTTTGCTTTTTCCATACTCCTTAAAAGGGGTTCCAGCTCACTCCATCAGCACTAGTGATAGGAGGCTCAGGCACGAAAAGGCCTCTTGCATGCCAGGATGAAGGCAAAGGCAGGAGCTTGTGGAGGGGTGCATTGGGCTAGCAGGGGGGCCAGTGATTCCAGTAGAAGCCCAGACACAGTTGAGGTGTCACAGTTGGGTGCATGTCTGAATGTAGCTTTGGGATTGCCTCCCTTAGGGGATTCCTGCCTTCTAGACGAAGGGCTGGGCAGCAGTCTCGTTCCCTGGGGGAAGGCTGCGAAACTAGTAGCTGTGGCTACAGGACAGGATGCTGTGCCACTGAGCAAGGCCCCAGGGACCACACATCCTCAGAGGGTGAGGACGGGTAAGGAAGGAAGGGCCTGGCCTGTCTCACTGGCTGCCAGCCTTTGGGGAAATCCCTGCCACCACTGCAGCTCAGCTAGCCAACCTTCTGGGGACCAAGTGAGTGGATGTGTGGTGGGGAGTACATATGGTCCCCTATTTTATGACTTTTCCACTTTATGCTGGTGTGAAAATGATACAAATTCAGTAGAAACTGAACTTCAGTTTTTGAATTAGGGCATGCTGTTTTTCATATTCAGTACAGTAAGCAATAAATTACATGCAGTATTCAGCCCTTTTTTGTAAGATTGGCTTTGTGTTAGATGATCTTGCCCAACTGTAGCGGATGTAAGTGTCTGGCGCGTAGGTTAACCTACGCTGGTTGGTAGGTCAGGTATGGTATGTTAAATGCATTTTAGACTTAGGGTGGGTTTGTTGGGATGGGCTGCTCCAGGCCTTGAACTGGCCCTGAAGTGGTGCTCGGAAGGGTCTTCCCATCATGGGACTATGGCTGACCCTTGCCCCCACCCTGCAGACCCAGGCTGGGCCTCCATCAGCAGGGGTGTGCTGGTGTGTGACGAGTGCTGCAGTGTGCACCGGAGCCTAGGGCGCCACATCTCCATCGTCAAGCACCTTCGCCACAGCGCCTGGCCTCCCACGCTGCTGCAGGTACGGGATTGGGCTGGTGGTTCTTACCAGCCCTCAGGCCTGCGCCAACCCAGGGCAGAGCCTCACCCTGACTATTTCCTCCATCCCCTCGCCTACGCAGAGGGGAGGCTTCCAGGACTTGTCACACAGTCCTGGGCTCTGTCCTCAGCTCTGCGGCTCACAGCCTTGCCACAGACCTTTGAGCATGTGGCTTATCCTCTGCGCCCTCATACCTGAAGTGCCGAACAGGACCCGTGTTTTGTGTGACCTGGCTGGAGGGAGGTGTGATGGTACTAGGCACACGGTCGGTCCCTTGGTCCTGTTTCTAGCCACACCTGTTGCATCCACCACTCAAAGGTGTTTCTCCCAGTGCCCAGTGGGTCCTCTCACTCGGCATCTCTTCCCTCCTACAGATGGTGCACACGCTCGCCAGCAACGGGGCCAATTCCATCTGGGAGCATTCCCTGCTGGACCCCGCGCAAGTGCAGAGTGGCCGGCGCAAAGCCAACCCCCAAGACAAAGTCCAGTGAGTTGGGCTGGACAGGTGGTACACAGGGGCCTCGCGGTCTGTGACACGGACCTAGGAGGTGGCAGGTGACTGACCTCTCCCACCCTACTCCCCATTTCCTCCTGCGTGCCCCATGCAGCCCCATCAAGTCAGAGTTCATCAGGGCCAAGTACCAGATGCTGGCATTTGTGCATAAGCTTCCCTGCCGGGACGATGATGGAGTCACCGCCAAAGACCTCAGCAAGGTTTGAGGGGCCCCACAGTGAATGGGTGGGCTGCCTATCTTCTTACCCAAGACACCCGAAGGCTTTGCCTTCATCACCACTGTGCCCCAGACCCCAAAGAAAGCCTGTACAGGGAAGAACATTGGGCACAGCAGATGGGCAGTATTCCATGGGCAGGCTGCATGTGGTCAGGGCCACTCAACTCCCACAGAACCCATCGGCTCACACCCCCCCAGCTGTTACTCTAAAGCGAGGAGAATTCGGGGCAGTTCTGTAACCTTGCAGAGCTTAGTTCACTCACCTGTAAAATGGGAAGGAAGTGATAGCCTCTATCTCATAGGTAATCAGTTCCAAGCAGCCTACACAGCATGTGGTAGGTGGCAACTGATATATGGCTGTTAATGACATTGCCTTCTGTGGGCTCTTGAAATGGGTAGGAGTCCTGGGAGCTACTGGACTCAGTGCAGCCTGAGGGGGCAGGGGCGCGGGCACACACATACACTCCTTGTACTCCTTGCAGCAACTGCACTCGAGCGTGAGGACAGGCAATCTGGAGACATGTCTGCGCCTGCTGTCCTTGGGTGCCCAGGCCAACTTCTTCCACCCAGAGAAGGGCACCACACCTCTGCACGTGGCTGCCAAGGCGGGGCAGACACTGCAGGCTGAGCTTCTTGTAGTGTATGGGGCTGACCCCGGCTCCCCTGATGTTAATGGCCGCACACCCATTGACTATGCCAGGTGAGGGTCGGCTGAAGGGTGAGGGCTTGGTGGGTGGGAGTGCAAGCTCCTCCTGCAGTGCTGAGCCATGCCCCCGCCCCACAGGCAGGCGGGGCACCATGAACTGGCTGAAAGGCTAGTCGAGTGCCAGTATGAGCTCACTGACCGGTTGGCCTTCTATCTCTGTGGACGCAAGCCAGGTGAGCAGAGTTCAAGGCAGGCCTGGCTAGGCCAGGCAGGTGGGACCCAGACACACCCCCGGCAGCAGGTGCCATGGTGACAAAGCCAGCTGGGGAACAGTGTTGCTAGGCAACTGGCTCCTGTGAAATTGCTGCAGGCTCAGGGCTGCAGCACTGTTGGGGTAGGGAGGGGGGTGGGCCCAACTTCCAGTCACCTCCTAGGGCTCTTAGGGGTCACCTGCCCTCCTCCCTTTAACCTGACACTTCTGGGTGCTGAGCTCTCCTTTTGGCAGTGAGGTGGGCTCCCAGCAGCTAAAGCCACCCAGTACCGGTGACTTGGCATTTTTATTTTTGTTCAGATCACAAGAATGGGCATTACATCATCCCACAGATGGCTGACAGGTGAGTGCCCACCTGATATTCTTTGGAGAGGCTGTGGGGTGCCATTTGGGTGCCTGACTCCCAGAGCCTCCACCCTTAGTATTCCCCAGTCTTAGGGGTCTAGGGCCCCCTCCCCCCCACCCCCAGGGGCTAGAGAGAGGAACCAACGTTTCACATTCTAGTCCTCACTTGCCACTGCTGGCCCCTGAGGCAGGTAAGAAATGTCAGCTTATCACACAGCCAGCACAAGCCCCAGGCCTGCCAAGTACATGGGGCTTAAGTACAAGAGACACCTCTGGGAGCAGTGAATGCAGGTTCTGTTCTGGGTAGCTCTGACTTCACAGTAAACATCTTCAAATTCTGCTCTTCAGTAAGAAGATGGTGGGTACAAAGATTTGACTACCTTTAGGACCACTGGTCCAGGCCTGGGGTACGCTCAGAAATTGGGCTGGGGGAGGGCCTGGTTGTTTCTCTGATCTGAGAGACCAGGGTACCAGAGACCTGCCACCCACTTACCCAGCTCATGGGGTGGAAGCTGGTGCCATCTGGTGGCCGCGTCTAAATGGCAAGTTGTGCCTGCTGGCCTGGATCTGGAGGAGGCTTCCTGCCTCCGCCCGCACAACCGCTCCCTTCCCCCCCCCCCACAACCCCTCTCCCCCCCCAAAGACCTTGCAGGCATCTCAGATCCCTGAATCCAGGACTCCCCCTCTTCTCTGAGGCCTTGGGACCATCCCCTGCTTTTCTGGTCTAATGCTACCTGGTGTGCGTGCCTGTATACGTGTGGGTGGGTGCGTGGTAAACATGGGCATGTGCTCAGTGAGATGCTAACCTAGTGCCAGCTGCTGTTTTTGGCACTGAGACACAGCGGTAACACAGAGGTGGCCCCCTGCCCTTAATGGTGCTGGCAGTCGAGAGTGAGGTGGCCTCAGCAGACAGCGTGTTCCGGGCTGGGGCGCAGCAAGAGGGTGAAGGCAGAGAACAAGAAGCATGGCAGTAGAACCTCGGGCCGCCCAGTGGGTTGCAGTGCATTGTGAGAGGCAGGGAATCCCAGGAAGTATTCTGGAAGAGGCTGAGGTGGGAGCATGACCAGTTCTGTGAGCCCTGTCAGGAACTGCAGCCATCCTCCTGGAGGGTAGCAACTCCAGACCAGGATTCGGAGACAGCACTGCTGCTTGCTGGCTGTGTGGCTTTTTGCAGACAACCTGCATCTCTGCACATCAGTCACTTCACCAGGAAATAAAGACAACCTTACTTACCTTTCTGGGCTTTTGAGAGGATTCAATAAGTAGTGTAGACATAGCATTTTGCTTATTTTCTAAGTGAGCTTTTTGTTGCAATCTGCCATTCACACCTACTATTATTGGAATGTCTTTAAGACCAGGGGTAGTGTGGGCAGATGTGTCTGAAAGGTCACCTGGCTACTGAGTGGGGAAAAGATTGTAAGGGTGAGACTGCAAGCCAGAAGGTGAACCAAAGCCCAGGTAAAAGGTGAGCCCTCATTCCTAGAAGTAGGAATGAGGCTTGAGTGGCCAAGGCTTGAGGGCAAGGGGTGGGAGTGGGTTTCAGGTGAGGAACAGGTTGGCTTTGTGCACTTGGGTCCTGGAGTGTGCCTGGAAATGGGTCCGTGCTTGATGTGGGAAGGTGTGTGCTGCCGCTCCTGGGTAATTGCTTCTCTGTCCTGTTCTTCCCTTTGCTGCCTTCCTCTGGATTTAGATCTCGGCAAAAGTGCATGTCTCAGAGGTATATGATGTCTGCCATTCTGCCACGGGTGCAGGCTCTAGAGGCAGGGGCGGGCAGGGGGTGCTTGGCGCGTGCATCTACGGTGTGGTCTCCCGGGAGCTGTGCATGTTTGGGAAGTCACTGGCAGGGACCATGTCTGATGTCTGGCCTTTCCCCTCCCCCCATTCCCAACTCTCTCCTTCGTCCTCAGCCTGGACCTGTCTGAGTTGGCCAAAGCTGCCAAAAAGAAGCTGCAGGCGGTGAGTTCTCACATGGACCCCTCATACTTGGAGTTGCTGCTCATCTGTGACCCCTCTACTGTCACACCCTCTCCCTCCTGCCCTCTTCAGTGTCTTTAACCTGCCCAGTGTTCACGCCTCTGCTTTGTCTTTGTCCCTGACTCTGCCCTCCAAAGGTTTCCCGGGCCCCACCTCCTCCTCCGACCTAGGCAGGGGCCCTCTGGTCCTGGTCTGGTCTCCTTTCTTGGTGTTCTCCTACCTTGCAATTTGGCACACAGACCCAGAGCCCAGTTTCCATTTTGGAGATTGTGGGGGCTGATGGGTGGCACAGAGACAGGCAGTTTCACACATCTTGTGATACCCTAGCGAGCTGACTGGTTAAGCAACTGATCTGACAGAGCCTGTGTCCCTCTGCCTCCAGCTCAGTAACCGGCTTTTTGAGGAACTCGCCATGGATGTATATGATGAGGTGGATCGAAGAGAAAATGATGCTGGTGAGCCAGGGCATCAGAGGTCTGGGGTGGGTGGAATAAGAGTGCCTCCCTTCTGGGAAGTGCTAGGAGCTGGTAAGGCTCATTAAGAAGGGGTGCCTGGGTCTGCAGCTGCTCAGCAGGCCTGCAGGTAGCCCCTGCCAGCGCAGAGTCTGCCCGGGCAGCTTCCCCAGTGGATAGGACAGCATGTGTGCTGAACCAGAGGCAGCCAGCCTGCTCCTGCCCCTCCACCCTCCCACCCTCCATCCTGGGGCTCATCTCTGCTCTGGCTGCCTCCCACTTTGGCTTTCTCCCCAGTCCCGCTCCACCCCCTGCATCACTCCTTCCTGGCCACAGCCAGATTCCAGCCCAGACTCTGGGTGGGGACTGGCAGGAGGTAGTCGCCTTGTTCTGTTTGTCAGTCCCCAGCCTACTCGCCCAGCCTGGCTTAATGTCTGAAGACCACCCAGCAACACTCGATGGGTGTGGGGAGGATCTAGGCAGGCTGTGCTCGGCGCCTTCCCATTTCCACCCAGCGAGTCTGGCCACTGTGGACAATCTGCTCCCTGCCCCTCCCCCACAGTATGGCTGGCTACCCAAAACCACAGCACCCTGGTGACAGAGCGCAGCGCTGTGCCCTTCCTGCCTGTTAACCCCGAGTACTCGGCCACACGAAATCAGGTGAGGGGGCTGGCTGGGGGGCTGGGGTGGTGGTCTCCCTTCCTGGAGTCAAGCTCTGTGGGCCCTGCCTGCCTTAGCCGGCCATTGTCTGGGCTAGGGCCCAGCCTGCTCCTCTCCACCCCTTGTCGAGGCCTCCCTCGGGGTCCAGCTGGCACTGAGATTGGGAATGAGGAAGAGGCTGTTCTTTTGGTTTTTTTTTTTTTGAGTCTAGGTCTCGCTATTTTTGCCTGTGGAATCGCAGGCTCACGTTGCCCGGGGTACCACAGACTCAAGCGGCCTCCGCTATCCAGGTAGCTGGGATTATAGGCGCGCCAGCCATATTTTTTTGGAACTAGATCTCGCTACGGGCCCCAGGCGGGACTTGAACTGCGATCCCTGGTCCCGGCCGCGACTTTCTATGCACCACCATGCCTGGCCAGGAAGAGGCCGTTCTTTTGTGCACTCAGAGAGCAGCCTCAGGGGGGTGTTCCAGCCTTTCCCTGAGGACTCCCTGGGGCACCCCTGAATCTGTGTTGTACACCACTCCCTGCCCTAGCAGGGGGGCAGCCTGGACTTTTTTACACTGAGTGTAAATCGGAAAGCAGGGATCTTGCTGCCTCACCACTGTGACCCCCTAACCTCGTGCTGGCAGCCACAAGGGCACCCCTCACACCAGCCTGGCCTCACAGGGACGACAGAAGTTGGCCCGCTTTAATGCCCGGGAGTTTGCCACCTTGATCATCGACATTCTCAGTGAGGCCAAGCGGAGACAGCAGGGCAAGAGCCTGAGCAGCCCCACAGGTGGGAAGGGTGCACGTGGGGGTGCGGTGGTGGGCACTGTTTCAGGATGTTCTTTCATCTCGGGAGTACATGACAGACGGGTTGTGTGGCTGGGCCCTGAGTGACAGGCCTTTGCCTCCAGACAACCTTGAGCTGTCTGCGCGGAGCCAGAGCGACCCTGACGACCAGCACGACTACGACAGTGTGGCCTCCGACGAGGACACCGACCAGGAACCCCCGAGGAGTGCCGGCACCGCTCGGAACAACCGTGCCCGGGTCTGAGCCCTAGTCCTCTCCTTCAGTCCCCCTGCAAGGCCCAGCTGTCCTCCATGGGCACTGGTCCCCACACTGGTGCTGACTGGGACCTGTCTTACTCTACAGAGCATGGACTCCTCAGACCTGTCCGATGGGGCTGTGACACTGCAGGAGTACCTGGAGCTTAAGAAGGCCCTGGCCACCTCCGAGGCCAAGGTGCAGCAGCTCATGAAGGTCAACAGTACCTTGAGTGATGAGCTCCGGAGGCTGCAAAGGGAGGTGAGGGGGCTGTGGCTCAGTGGGAGTAGGGGAGTCTTCTAGGGTCCTTGGGGCACCATTTGGATCCTCCGGCGTTTCTGAGTGCATTTTGCACTCTCAGATCCACAAACTGCAGACAGACAACTTTCAGATCCGGCAGCCACCAGGACCAGTGCCCGCGCCTCCGCTTCC
Organism: Uropsilus gracilis; assembly: GCA_004024945.1. Lineage (NCBI taxonomy): Eukaryota > Metazoa > Chordata > Mammalia > Eulipotyphla > Talpidae > Uropsilus > Uropsilus gracilis. The sequence goes on along the minus strand of PVHY01016139.1, from coordinate 24,187 downwards.
CAGCGAACGGGCAGAACATGTACCCATGGGGCCTGGCGGGAGTGCCCACCGCCGGGACCGCCAGGCTTTCTCCATGTATGAGCCAGGCTCCGCCCTGAAGCCCTTTGGGGGGCCGCCTGGGGACGAGCTCACCACCCGGCTACAACCTTTCCACAGCTCCGTGAGTTGCCGTGGGTTCCAGGGTGTGGGGAACTAGGGCTGGGGCTACCAAAGGACCTTCCTTGATGCCCACTGTGCTGACCCCCAGGAGCTGGAGGATGATGCCATCTATTCAGTGCACGTTCCTACTGGCCTTTACCGGGTAAGCAGGGCCTGGGCGAGTTTCTGAGTCCCAGTGGGTGCCAGCCAGACTTTGTGCTAGAAGCTGCACATAGGGTTCCCACCCTCACTGTGGGAAAGCCAGAAGTGAGAGGTGAAGAGGAGACACTGACTCCAAACCTGCCTGGGTTTCAGATCCGGAAGGGGGTGTCAGCCTCAGCTGTGCCCTTCACTCCCTCCTCCCCACTGCTCTCCTGCTCCCAGGAAGGAAGCCGCCACACGGTAAGGTCCCGCACCCAAGGACTGGGGGCTGGGGGCTGTGAGCCGTGAACCTGTGTCTAACCTCATCTGCCCTCCTTGCACCTTCCAGAGCAAGCTTTCCCGCCATGGCAGTGGCGCTGACAGTGACTATGAGAACACACCAAGTGGGGACCCACTGCTCGGGTGAGACACCCTGGGAGAAGGGGGCTGGAAAGGCTCGCAGTGACTGAGAAGGCACAGGCTAGCAGCCTCATGGCTGCAATATTTCTTTTTCTAACCTGGGGCTTCAGACTGGAAGGGAAGAAGTTTCTAGAGCTGGGCAAGGAGGAGGACTTCCACCCAGAATTGGAAAGCCTTGAGGGAGATCTTGACCCTGGACTTCCCAGCACAGAGGATGTCATCCTAAAGACAGAACAGGTCACCAAGAACATTCAGGAATTGCTGCGGGCTGCCCAGGAGTTCAAACATGACAGGTACAGGCCTTGGGTGAGGGTTCCTGTTGGGTTCTGCCGTGTTGCGGCAGGCAAGAGAAGAGCCAGAGTACCACTGTCTCTGGCAGTTGTCCTGGAGCGTCCCTGCTAATTTAGCCTTTCCCCTCCCCCCACAGCTTTGTGCCCTGCTCAGAGAAGATCCATTTGGCTGTGACTGAGATGGCCTCTCTCTTCCCAAAGGTAAAGGGAATAGAGTAACAGGATTGGGAGGGCCTCAGGGTGGGGCAGATGCAGAGACTCTGACCAGTACCTGGGTGGAGACCTGAACACCTGGGCCAGGCTTGTAGCTCATGGTTTGAAGTCCAAGGAACATGGCCCTCCCCTCCCCTCTCTGCAGAGGCCAGCCCTGGAGCCTGTGCGCAGCTCCCTGCGGCTCCTCAATGCTAGCGCCTACCGGCTGCAGAGTGAGTGTCGGAAGACAGTACCCCCGGAGCCTGGCGCCCCTGTGGACTTCCAGCTGCTGACTCAGCAGGTGATCCAGTGCGCCTATGACATCGCCAAAGCTGCCAAGCAGCTGGTGACCATCACCACCCGAGAAAAGAAGCAGTGACCACTCTCCCTGTGCCCTCACCCCCACCCTGAGACCTCACTGGCCATGGGAGCGGGGCCACTCCAGACACTAATCCCCACCCCAACAGAGCCACTGGCGCAAGTGCCCTTAGTGCTGCCACTTTCCCTTGGCAGCCAGGCGCCCTGGTGTCCGCCCCCCTCAACCCCCCAAGGATGGGGGAGGTGGAGTGGCAGGAGCCCCTCCCCCACATTCCATGCACCTCTTTCCTGTACATAGCACCCCCCCTTCCCCCTGTTCTAGCGTGCAGGGGCCTGCAAGGCATCACTCCCAGCCCTTTGCCCTCCAGGGCACCCTCAGCAAAGGGTCAGGTGGGGACACTCCAAGAGGGGCACTCCCCCCCACTTGTAATCCCACCCCCATGAGCCAGTTCAGCCCTATTGGGGGCTGAGCGGGGGCATCCCCCTTCTTTGTATATAATCTCTGTGGATGTCCCTGCCCTGTAGCCACCAGCCCCCTGCTGCTCTCCTTTAATGCCAAATGGCCCCTGCCTAGGGCACAGGCCCCAGACTGTTCCCGGGGTCCCCAGCAGCAAACACTGGAAAATCTTTTTTTTCTCTTTCTCCCCCACCCCTTAATTTTAACATTGTGGTAACTGAGTGTGCCTGTGTGTGAGTGTGCGGGGCGGCAGTGCCGTTCCGGAGGTCTGGCCCATCTGGAGCTGTGTGAGAGGTGAGGGGACCAGAGCAGTGGGACCAGCGTTGGGAGGCAGCCCCCCTCTTCCCCACCCTGGGGCCAGGGACCACCGGGGGCAGTCAGGGGTCTGCCTGATGCCTCCCCTCATCACTCTCCTTAGATCCCTCCACTCATACCCTTTATCTATGAACTTAAAAGGAAAACCACTTCCCTCCATCTCGTCTCCCTCCCTCGTGGAGGGAGAAAAGTGTGCTGGCTAGGGCAGAGAACTGAGCCCCCGAGCCTGGGGCTGGCTCCCCGGGTCCCTGACTCAGCTGAGAGCCCCTCCTCAAAATCCTCTGAGAGGCCAGCACCTGTGCCTGTGGTTTCTGGGTACCTGAAACCTGGGCTGCAGTCTAACAAGGCTGGTGAGGTAGATGGCAGCGCCCACCAGCCCTTCTCCTTCCCAGCCTCTGTCCCAAGGGGCCAGGCTCCTGTGTGGCGGTGAGTGGGCCGTCCAGACGTGTGTCATGTACATTTGTATCAAAAATAAATAAGTGACCATGTGTTGTGTCTGATGCTTAGAGACCTGAGGGCATGGCAGGGAGGTGCCCTGCATGAAAGGAGGAGGGCAGACCTGTAAGCACCTAAAGCAGGTGAGGACCGCCACTGCTGCAGACATCCTGGGGGAGCTGGAGCCTGTTACTTTTTAGAAAAGTTGCTGGGGAGGAGGGGCAGGACGGGCATGGTGGCGTGTGCCTGTTAACAGCAGTCTAGGAAGGAAGCCGTAGCCTGAACCACGGATCGCGGTTCAAGTCCCACTTGGGGCAGCGTAGCGAGAGACCTAGCTCCAAAACAGCTGGGTGTGGTGGCGCGCGCCTGTCATCCCAGCTACCTGGGAAGCTGAGGCTGGGGATCGCTTGAGTCCGTGGTACCCCGGGCAACCTGAACCTGTGGTTCCACAGGCAAAAACAGCAAGACCTAATCTCAAAAAAAAAAAGAAAAGTTGCTGGGAAGTAGTATTTTTTCCTTTTTGGAGACAAGGTCTTGCTATGTTGCCCACGGTAGCCCCAATCCTACAGACTCAAGTGATCCCCAGCTTCAGCCTCCCAGGTAGCTGGGATTACAGGTGCCCACCATGGCGCCCGGTTGCTTTTTCAAGACCAGGTCTCACTAAGTTGCCAGGGGTAGTCTCAAACCCACGAACTCATGCGATCCCAAGCCTCTTGCCTTCCAGTGCTTGGACAACAGACACGCCACCACACTCAGCAAGGACATAGTGTTTCTGTAACTGTTCCACCATCCCCTCCCGGTGGTGGAAAGGGCTGCCACTCCTAGACCCCACACCAAAGGTCTGGTTGGAAAGCTAGGGCTGCCCCCTTGTCACACAACCTAAACGGCCAAGGGCAGTGTCCCGTCTGTGTGGCAGATGCACAGGCTCAACTCCAGGCTCTACTAAAATAATTTAATTCAAAATAATGGGAATGTTGGCAAGGGAGGTGGAGACCGCTTTGTTCCTGCCCTTGGTCACCCCTCCTGGAAAACCACGTTCGAAAGAGCTGTGCCTTGGCAGCGCGCTATCCGGCCACCAGGGGGCGGCCCTGCTCACGGTCCACGTGGCAGAGGTCGCCGCCTCCCAGCAGGAGGAGGAGCCAGACCTGCCACAGTGACGGGGCTGGGGCCGGTCAGTCCGAGCTGTCCCCATCCGGGCCGCTGTCTGGTGTGGGCGGGAGGAGGGGTTTCCCACGGGAGCGCTTGATCCTGCGCTGGGGCATCAGCAGCCTCCGTTTCAGCACAGCTGTGGGCAGAGTGAGGGACAGTCAAGGGCCGAGAAGCCACAGGAGGGGCAGGGCTGAGGGACCACAGGGGTGGGGGGCCTGGAACGTCTTACCAGCCACTGTGTCCTGACTGTCTGCTGCGGGTCCCCAGTAGATGCTCTCTCCCCGTCGGAAGTTTCGGTGTAGTCGTGTGCAGAGTGTGGCCAGCGTGAGCAGCACCAACAGGAAGGTCAGGGCCATGGCAGCCCAGGCGGCCTCTTCTGTACGTGGGGTGGGGCCCCGGGCTGCCCGTGGAGGTGCAGCTGCCCGAGGGGCGGGGGAAGCCTGACTTGGACAGGCACAGCCCCCGGAGCTGCTTTGGACTTTGGGCTTTTGCGCCTCTGTCCTAGAACTGTCATTGCCTCTAGGTCCCCCAGCCAGCAGGGGGGCAGTGGGCACAAATGGGGCATTACCCCCTTCACCTGGGGCTCCCAACATGGGCTGCTTGTCCTCCAAGCTCTGTGGGTAGGCAGAGGGGAATCTCAAGGCTGAGGGGGTGGGCTGGAAACCAAGGGCAGCCCGCAGCCCACGCCTCTTGGCACCACTAGGAAAAAGCTGCCAGGGCCTTGCAGAAGCCACCTCTGACCCTGGAGGCCGCCAGCTCCGTAAAGTAAAGGCCAAAGCTGGGACCTAAAAGGGGAAGAGACAACAGTCACCCTTTCCCTGACTAGGTAATTCAATGACCCTATCACCAATCAAACCTGCACCCCTCACCTGCACACACCCTCTCCTACACAGCCTCCCTCTGCCCCAGGGTGGTGCCAGGGGAGAGGACCCAGAAAGGGTGTCAGAGTGGGACCATGCCTTTGCCTTCCTCCGCTGCCACCGCCTCTTCAGCCAGTGGGCAACCTGGGCTGGCTCTACCCATGCCATCTCCAGCACCAACCCCCATGCTGCCAGCATCAGGGGCTATGAAAGGAAGCAACTGTTAGAGTTTAGGTGAAGGTGGGATGCAAAAAGAGAAGGCCCTGAACTTCCCTTCCTTGCAGATAGGGCTACAACCTCCGCCAGTACCAGCCATCTTTTATCAACCACTTACCCGATCCTGACTGAGACTGGGGTCAGGGGTCAACAAGGGCTGGGCCATACAAACGTGGGCCAGGAGGGCCAACTGGAGCTTGAGCCAGGGATGGGCACAAGGGTGGTAGAAGAAGCCGGCATCCTCAGTCTGAAGGAAAGGCACAGAGATATCAAACCAGGGTGAGGTGTCTCCCTAAGAATCCTAAGTTCTCCCATCCTGGAGGCCAGCTTAAAGGGACTCCCAAGATAGTCAAATGACCCTTCCACCTTTGGGGTTCAGGAGAGGACAAAGGGCCCTGTGTTCTGGCAAGCACTCCCTCTCACCTCTGAGTGTTTGTTTCACCTCTCCCATCTGGTGCAGCCAAAACCACCTCAAATCTCACAACTTCTAAGACCACATGCCTAGTTAATCCCGTGAAACTCATCACTCGAGTTACTCCTCTCACCTGCAACAATCGTTCTATTGGTCAGTTTAGACCATAAGCACTCCCCAAAGGGATACCAGGTCTTCTATATATTCACTTTCCAAAGCACCCAAGTATAGGGCAAGCAGGCAGCAGGCACACAATCCCAGATGGAAACACTTCATCCACTATTAATTACCCTCTCATGGAGTTGACCTGATGCTCAGCACTGTGCCAGATGCTGTAGGAGATTCCAAGCGAGAAGTCCTGATCCCTGTTAGCAGGGAATGAAGGGGAAATGCACAGAAAGAGAACGCACACAAAGAACAAACTAATAACGCTCCCAGTGATTGTTAGGTGTAAGGTTTATGTTAGAAGTGTTACAAAAATTTGGAGAAGATGGTAAGTAAGAGTTGACATGATCAGTAAGGTCTCAGAAGAGCACCAACTCCTGCTCTGAGCACTGAAAGTGAATAGAGATGGGTGGCAGGAGGGCAGGTAGCTGCTGGCTGCAGGCCAGGAGGAGAGAAAAAGCAGGAGCAAAGGTTCCGCGGTGGGAATGGGCCTGGAACCCTTGCGTGTGGTGATGCGACTGAAGAGGAGCCAAGGGTTTGGAAAGGTAAGATGAGGCAGGGCCTGGAACTTCAGAGATGGGAGTACGGCCACTAAAGGGACAGGAGGAGCCATTGAAGGTTTCACTGAAGGCGAAGCCACTGTTTCTGAACAGTGGAATTCATCAGAAAGGGCTATTTGCAATTGCTCTTTTTTTGGAATCTACCCAAAAGAAACCTCAATGTGGGTACAAAGGAACACCTGTGCTCGGATGTTTACGGCAGCACTATTTATAATTGCAAGGACATGGAAGCAACCTAAATGCCCCAAACAGATGACTGGATGAAAAAGATGTGGTATATATACACAATGGAATATTACTCATCAGTTAAAAATGATAATTTGATAATTTTATGATAACATGGATGTACCTAGAAGAAATCATATTAGCAGAAACAAGTCAAAAACAAAAAGAAACCAAATGGTTTCACTAATATATGGGATATAGGAAAAAAGTAAACAAAAGCCATGAGGAAAAGTCAAAACAAGCTAAGCACCAAACTGAAGCACACAACTTGGGGCAGGGGGGAGAAGGTGGGGAACGGTAAGGGAGGGTGGGGGGGGGTGAATCCCTGGGATTACAAAGATGTGAAATTTATATATAAATAAAAATTTTAATTAAAAAAATAAATACAAAAAAAGGGCTGTTTGAGGAAAGGAATCAGGTAGGGGGCATGACGTCTTAGCCAGGAGCTACTATAAGCATCACAAAATCGATATATTTCAAAAGGAAAACCAAAGGACCAGGAAGCTAACCATTCAACAGAAATGAAGAGGCAGCCATACAAGGGGAACCCATAGCTTGAAAGAAGTCTGGTAAACTGAGGCACAGTTCTTCCATGGTGCAGCTTCACACCTTCCAACACACTATCACACACTATTGCTTACTTCTTCTGGGTAGGAACACTACTGCCATCTTCTCTTACAGAAAACGGGTCCCAGGAGATTTTTCCCAGGAACACTAGAGCCGAGGTGTGGGTTTTTTCCCTACTACCTCCCTGTTTCCCCTGCAGCCTCCTGCCCACACAGTCACAACATTCCTGACAGCACTGCAGACAACAGTGTGACACACTGTTCTTGGCTGGGGGTGGGGTGGGGCAGAATAGAGGGTCCAAGAGGAAAAGCATTGCCTCTTCCGGAAGGGAGAGGGAATGGAGATGGTGAGCAGAAACCATGGGGAAAGCCTTTCAGGAGCTCCCTTTTCCTGGTACAGACATAGCTTACCTTCCCTGGGCTCATCCGTGTGTAGGTCACTCTCGGTGACACCTACATATGGGGAAAGAAGGGAGCTTAGAGCCATCAGGGGAGTTCCTTTGGGGCACGGAGAGAGAACAACAGGCCGCAAGTCGGGTTGGGATGGAGACTTTGGCTACTGAGATTCTCAGATGATGACTGCGGAGGTTGCTGCAAGGCTAGAGCAAGACTCATACTGTCTCCACCGCCCACCAAGCTCCTACCTGTGGGGGCAGAGGCCACGGGCCCTCGGGGCAATGGGCTCCGGTCTCCTCCGTCGGTTCAGCTACCACCTATGGGTCCAAGATGCAAAACGGGCTGGGACATGGGCCTCGGGGAAGGCCTGCCCTCTCGCTCCCCAGGCCCTGCACGCCGGGAGGACTCCTAGCACCCTCTCCGTGCACCACTTCTTCCAGGACGAACTTTCGGCAAAGCACTTTGAGATCCCGAGTGACGCCTTCTCCAGAGCGGGCTGCCTTACCTCACTAAGAACCAGGAGTCCCGCCACGGCTGCCACGAGAAGCAGCTGGGGCGGACGAAGCGCCATCCCGGGCCGCCCCGGGCGGGATCCCGGCTCTGTTCGCCCGGGAGCGCGCCGCCCCAGAGCCCCCGCGTCCCTGCGCCGGTCCGCGGGCCCACGTAGACCCCGGGCTCGCGCCCGCCGCTCCGCCCCCGTCCCGGGCTCATCCGCCCCGCGTCTGCCCCGCCCCTGAAGCCGAGTCCCGCTCTCGCCCCGCCCCGCCCCGCTCTCGCCCCGCCCCGCTCTCGCCCCGCCCCCAGCGGCGGGTGGTGCGCGCATGCGTCCTAAACCCCAGCCGGAAAAGTTTTGTGCAGGAGCCCGGCCCAGGAGAAGGGAGTTGCGAGGCAGACAGGGACCGCCTCCCTCGCCCGGGCATTCGTCCTAGTGGGTCTCCGTAACCGGTAGAGCGCGGCTGGGGCGCCTTGGCGGGGTCGTATTGCGGGGCGAAGGGCGGGACGTGGGGTTTCTGCGGACTCGGCGGCTCGAGACAAGGAGACGGGCACTTCCCCGCCAACCCGCTTCAGACTAGTTACTGTGACCCCGCTTTAAGAGCCGCGCCCGGGACGTGGAAGGAAGAGGGTTTTCCCCCTCTCTAGAGCTTCATCTTCAGCCCATCCCACTCCTCCTCTTGCAATAGGGGCAGAGCCGGAGGGCCTCGGGGGATCTGAGACGCCACCTCCCCCACTCTCCATCCGCTCCCGTCCTGCACCCCTCAGCCCCCAGGGTTGAAACCGGGGTCTGCTCTGTCCCCCACTCCGCCTCTGTTCTTAACCGTCCGCCCATCGGTGGCCACCGTGAGTGAGATGAAGTCACAAGCTGACCAGACCTCCTCTGAGGCGCCCACCGCCACCCTCTCCGCCGTGCCTGGCTCAGGGTTTGGCGAAAAGGCGGGAATGTGGGTGAGGGTTGAGCTGTCCTGCCCAAAACTTCGAAATAGCGCAAGACCGTCTCCCAAATACCTGTGACTTGGAAGGGGCTTTTTAACCCCGCCCTGCGCCCCCGTAACTCCAAGTTATCTCGCTGACAGGATTCCAGTCTACCCCGCTGCCACGCCCCCCTGAGGGCGACTTGCGGGGTCTCCAAACCCTCGGCGCGTCCTTTCCCGCAGCGTACCCTCAGACTTGGGGCGACTTCTCATGGGGAAGCCTTTTCTGCGGATCAGTGCTGAGCATTTCCTCTATCTGAAAGCGGGCGCCTGGGGGAGCGGCTCGCTTGCTGACAGCTCGCGGGCGCAGTCCCCAGCGCTCTGGGCACCCGCCACGGTTCGGCGGTCGGGCCCGGACGCTTGCCCTGGCCCTTGCTGGCCCTGAGCCGGACCCCTGCCCCACCGGGCTATTGCGCAGTTGTGGGTTCCGGCGGGGCGAGACGAACGCCGAGGTCCGAGAGCTCAGCTCAGTCGGGGAGCCGGACGGTGGGGGCGAGGGGGAGGGGGGCGCGGCCGGCGGCCTGGGCTGCAGCTGCCGGCGGTAGCCGGGGAGCCCGCGCTGAGCGCTGTGGTTTGTTCTTCTTCCTTTTGCTGGTTCCCAGCGGCGGCCCCCGAGGACGCAGCAGCGCAGGGTCACCCCGCACCCCGGCGGGGGGGGCAGGAACAGGGGACTCGGGTGCTCGTTCTGGTTCCTCAAGTCTCAGTCTCCGAGCCTTCCTCTCTTGTCCGCGCCAGCTCCCCTCTCCCCGACTGGCCGCCCTCCCGACTCCCCCGGCCGGCCTCGCTCCCGGCACCCGCGCCCGCAGCTTGTCGCAATCGCTGTACAAAGGGCCGGGGGCGGGAGTGGGGGGCGGGCGAGGGGAGCCGGGCCCGAACTGGCTGCTTCGGCGGGGCCGCGGCCAATCCGGAGCGCGCCCCTCCGCGCGGGGGGGCCCTGGGCGGCCGCCGGCGGCCGGGCGGAGCCGCGGGCAGAGCGTGGTGCTCGCCGAGGGGACGGCCCGCCGCCCGCTGCCCGCCGCCCGCGGGGGCTCTCCGGCCTCGCCATGCCGCCGTGGGGCGCCGCCCTGGCCCTGCTCCTGGTCGCGCTCGCCCTCGGCCTGCTGGCTGCCCTGTGGCTGCGGTGCCCCAGGAGGGGAGCCGTCGGAGCCACAGTGAGGACCCCACCGGGGGCCCGGAGCCAGAACGACGAGGAGGAGGCGGACGGCGGCGGCCTGGCGGACGAGTTCAGCGATGGGTGTGAGGCGCTGCCCGGCGGGTGCAGTCTCATCTGTAAGCCGTCGGCGCTGGCCCAGTGCCTGCTGCGCGCCTTGCGACGCTCCGCAGCGCTGCAGCCCGGCCCGCGCTCCTGGCTCTCCGGGCCCCACCTGCAGACGCTTTGCCACTTTGTGCTGCCGGTGGGGCGGGGGCCAGAGCTGGCCCGGGAGTACCTGCAGTTGGCCGACGACGGGCTGGTGGCTCTGGACTGGGTCGTGGGACCTTGCTCCCGGGGCCGCCGAGTCACCAACGCTGGGGGCCTTCCAGCGGTGCTGCTGGTGATCCCCAATGCGTGGGGACGCCTCACCCGCAACGTGCTAGGCCTCTGCCTACTCGCCCTGGAGCGCGGCTACTACCCGGTCATCTTCCACCGTCGCGGTCACAACGGCTGCCCGCTGGTCAGCCCCCGCCTGCAGCCTTTTGGGGACCCGTCCGATCTCAAAGAGGCGGTCACTTACATCCGTTTCCGACACCCGGCCGCCCCGCTGTTTGCCGTGAGCGAGGGCTCGGGCTCCGCGCTGCTGCTGTCCTACCTGGGTGAGTGCGGCTCCTCCAGCTACGTGACGGGAGCCGCCTGCATCTCTCCTGTGCTGCGCGGTCGGGAGTGGTTCGAGGCCGGCCTGCCCTGGCCGTACGAGCGTGGCTTCCTGCTCCACCAGAAGATCGCCCTCAGCAGGTGGGTCATCGGGGCAGTGGACGGTGGAGGGTGTGTGGGGGGGAGGTCTCGAACTGACGGATATACAGCTTTGCGTGGTGTTGAGCCAAACAGGTTTATGGCAATGTGGGCAGAGTTTTCCTTACACACTCACCGAAGCTTCCCAAATCCCTTAGTCTACATGGAAACAGGGGAGCTGGATTAAAAGCCTTGGAGGACTCAGTCAGCATCGTTGGGCTTGACAGAGACTCCTGCCCTGGGGCCCCTGGACTCACTTCAGCCCCACTGTCTCCTAGCAACTGAGCACCTGCCTCACCGGCAGTGGAGGCAGCACCTGACACTTAGCACTTAGCCCGCAGCTAGTCAAATCAGCGAAGAGCCTCTGGAAGCGACTGTAGCGAGTTACCCGTCCAGAAGGTTTCCTTATGGCCCGAGCCTGGAGATGGCCGAGTCAGATATTTGGTGGTATTTGATTAAACTTCTTAAGCCCTGACAAATATTTTACATATTCCTATAGGTATGTGCTCAATATTTAATACATTAAAAAAATACGACTACCTAAACATTTTAAAATCTAAAGAGAGAACACATTACCACCCCGGTGACAGGTCAGACTTTTTTTTACTGGGGAGGCCCGAGTGGATGTTCCCACAGCAAATAGCAGGCCTCAGCTGGACTATTGCTTTCCTAGAAGTTGGCAGAATGAAATAAACAAGAGACATTTTGGCAAAAGCATATGGCAGAAAGACCTGGGACTTCTGGGTCAGACCCAGCTGGATTCAGGTCCCAAATTCACCAAGTTAGCTAATCCCTTTGAAGTTCATTTTCCTCTTCAGTCCAATGGAGTTAATAATAGCCATCCCTCTGTGTGGTTAAGCATTAAATAACAAAAGTGAAGGGCCTAGCCAACCCCCACCCCTACGCCCTGCAGGCAACTGGGATTCCTTTTTTCCTTACCCATTTTGCCTCCAGTTCTGAGTGAGAAGGCCAAACCCTCAGCTCTACATCCTCCCAAAGTGCTGCCATGGCAACCCAGAGTGCCGGAGCAACCAGGGCAAGGTGCTCTCTGATGGCGTCACTGCTATAGTTTCCATCTGTGAGCCACCAAAAACCAGCATTGATCTTGAGTGCCAGCTGCAGGATAAATTGAGGGAAGCAGAGAAGAAACACTGGTTTTTAGGAACTGTTCTGCTGTGGTGGAAGTTTGGAAGCGAAAACTCTGGGACAAGTCTTTTTGCTTGTTTGCTGGAGACACACCTCAAATTCAACTGGTTAAGGCAGGATTGAGCCACCCAAAGAATCAAGCTGCCCATCCTGGCCTTGTTGTTAGGGTGCTAGGCCCCTCCAGGGAGAGAGAAACAGCAAAGATCCTCCTCTTTCCCAAAGCAGAAGCTTTCAGGCTCCCATCTAGGAACTCATCCTTGTCAATTCCGTTCCCCATCACTTCCACTGCCACCTAGTCCTCTTTAGGAATACCTGCCCCACTGATCAAGGTCACATTTGTCATATCTGGACAGCTTATCAGTCTGAAAAACCAAACTAATAAAAGCTAAAGTAAAATGTGAGTGATGTGGCTGTCACCTGCCAGTCTGAATAGTCTGGGTTGGTGACTTGTAGGTGGGGTTCAGGAGGTGACCGAACAAGAACATCTCAGGTTCCTCACAGAGGGTCAGAGTTGAGGTCACAAAGAACCATGTCTTAAGCTCAGCTGCAATTGGTAAAATGCTGCCCCATGGCTGGGCAGGTAATGCCAGGCCCGAGGGGCCTGGTAGGAACTGTGTCACAGGGAGGAGAGAGGAAGACTCTGGTTGTGGTCCTAGGGAAAGACAGCCCATACTGCCAAATCTTCTAACTCCCTTGGAGAAGCCATACAGCAGTAGCTGGGCATGGTGGCACGCACCTATAATCCCAGTTCCCTGGGAGGCTGAGGCTGGGGATCACTTGAGTCCGCAGGTTCAAGACAACCCTGGGCAACATAGCGAGACCTAGTCTCTTAAAAAAAAAAAGAAAAGAAAAGAAAAGAGAGAAAAAGAGAAGTCAGACAATGAAGTAGAAGTTTTCAAACCATTATTTGGCCGAAGAAAACCTCTATAGAATCTGGCCTGTGGGCCACCATGCTGTTACTTCTGCTGTCACTTTGTTTTTCTCCCCTCTGCCCTATCTTCCCTATTCACCTTTTCACTCCCAGGTACATCACAGCTCTGGAGGACACAGTGGACACTGGCAAGCTGTTGAGGAGCCGCTCCCTCCGGGAGTTTGAGGAGACCCTCTTCTGCCACACCAAGAGTTTGCCGATCAGCTGGGATACCTACTGGGATCGAAATGACCCGCTCCGGGATGTGGATGAGGCAGCCGTACCTGTGCTGTGTGTCTGCAGTGCTGATGACCCTGTGTGTGGGCCCCCAGGCCACTTCCTGCCCACCGAACTCTTTCACAGCAACCCCTACTTCTTCCTCCTGCTTAGTCGCCATGGAGGCCACTGTGGCTTCCTGCGCCAGGAGCCCTTGCCAGCCTGGAGCCACGAGGTCATCTTGGAGTACTTCCGGGCCTTGAGTGAGTTCTTCCGAAATGAAGAGAGGATAAAAGCATTAAGCAGGCGCAGAGCTTCCTTTCTAGGGGGTCGCCGTCGCTGGGGAGCCCTACAGAAGCGGGAGGTCTCACCCTCCTCCAATCTGGAGGATATCTTTAGCTGGAAGAGATCATATACAAGATGAGACCTGACCAAGAAACCCCAGTCCTGCAGAGGAGACCAGAACTGGGTTTGGGTGAGTTCTGAAATGGTGGTGAAGATCCAGTGGGGCAAGCAGCTCTCATCACCAAGTTAAGCCCTTCTCTCTTAAACTGGTCTGTGGAAAGAGCTGGAACTTCCAGCAAGTTGCTGCTCACATTACCCTGAGTAGAACTTTCAGGCTTCTGCCCAGGCGCTGTTCACATTCCTATTTGTCTTGGTCAGGGGCTGGGCATTCCCCATCACTGTCCCCTGCCACTGTTGTCCAAGGCAAAGCAAAGTACCCTTTAAGTCAGTAGACTCAGAAGTGCTCGCTGTACCATCACTGCAGAGAAGTATTTGCATTTCACCGGGCAGCTCTGTCCCACGTACTGTGTGACCCTGATTCTCAAACTGGAGCCACTTGATGTAGTGAGGACAGGATGTTTGTGTCTCAGTCCCACTTCCCTCATTTGGTCTGTGGTTGTGGCCTCTGCTGACTTCATGGGCGGCTGTGGAAGTGGGCTCACAGAGCTGCGTGGCTGCCTGACTTGCGGGAATGAGAAAGGCAGCGGAGGCAGTGAATACTGTGACAAGACGGGGTTGGTGAGGGCCACAAGGTAGAGAATATGAATGCCAGTGTCTGGAGGGCCAAACTCCAGCTTTCCAGATGGGTTCTGCAGTCTTGGCATGGGGTTGATCTGGGGCTTCTGCTTAGAATCTTGAGACTTACTAGAGATCTGAAGGATGATTTTAGGAACAGGAAGTTCTCACTCACAAGAGTATTAAGGTTCAATCAGACTGCAGCTCCAGAAGTCAGTCTCTCAGATGCTCTAGCTGCTCCCTTGCTATCAAGGGATCACTCCGGCCAGAGAAGCTTTTCTGAGATGTGGGCTTTCTCTAAGTAGTGAAATACATAAAGCTCCTCTTAGGAGTTTTCTGGCTAGTTCCCTCTTTTTGATACTAAGATCACCATTCCCTCTCCAGAGCCTAGAGAGACATCTGGGACCAGAGGAAACTGAAGTCCCTAGAGGCTGGCTAGAACTGACACAGTGAATTATGAATGTTTCCCACTGCCATGCTTTTTTCTGCTCTGCTATTCACACTACCATCCATGGAAATGCAAATAAGCTTCTTCCTGACTGAGTGGGTGTTTTGGTTTTATGAGGAATAAATCCTAAAGATCAGAGTACAATGAGGTAGTATACAGATTGATGTACACATCCTCCTTTGGATGAAGCTGCTAAACAGTACAACAGAAAATCTGGTTCCATGGACTATTAAAACCTTTGCCCTGAGGGCCGGGCACGGTGGCTCGTGCCTGTAAGCTTCAGCCTATGAAGCGGCCGGGGCTAGGGATTGCGGTTTGAGTCCCACCTGGGGCCTGTAGCGAGACCTAGTTCCAAAAAATAGCTGGCGTGGTGGCGCGCGCCTGTAATCCCAGCTACCTGGGAAGCTAAGGCTGGGGATGGCTTGAGTCCATGGTACCCCGGGCAATGAGAGCCTGCGGTTCCACGGGCAAAAATAGCGAGACCTAGTCTCAAAAAAAAACAACAAAACAAAACAAAAAAAGAACCTTTGCCCTGAGGCTTTATTTTAATTTGTCATTGAGAAAGAAGACACCTGTTTGACCTGGCATCAAACAGCAAAGCAATTTTAAAGAGTTTTTTTTTTTTTTTTTTTTTTTTTTTATCAAAAACAATGTCCAAATCCTCAGTAATAACAATTCCCAGGGACAGATTTCAGGTATGGATAACCATTCCTCAGCCTAGCTCTGGATCAAAATAAAGAAGCAACTCTGAACTACCCAAGAATCTAAACTGAAATGCAGACAACACATGATCAGCTAAGGCACACTCTCCTGTCATGAGAACATTATTTCCTTTATTCCTCACATCTTGCTTCTCTTCTGCATTCTCAGTTAACACTCTATCACCGTTTGTGAGCAGATCCCATTGCTTGCTCACTGTTCAGTGTAAGGCTTGGTGTGGAGAACTGCTGACACCCGGCCACGCCCCCTTCTCCCCCAGGAGGCAGCTCAGTGGGCATCTCAGTTAATTAGGGTCCTGCAGGATCTCATCTGCCCTAGGATCGTGCAGAAATGACTGCTAGATGGGCAGCAGCCCAGTGATTTTAAAACCCCATGACTAAAGGTTGAATCTGGGTTGTCTCTCTAGACCCACTACAGGACTCTGGTTCTTTAGGATAATAACTTCTGGAGAAATAGTGCTTGTTTTTCCTTTTCTTTTTAATAGCAAGGAAAGCTTGTGGGGACTTGGGAGTGGCGGATGCACGCACGCACACGTTGCAGTCTTTTTTTTTTTTGAGACTAGGTCTCGTTATTTTTGCCCGTGGAACCGCAGGCTCACATTGTCCGGGCTACCATGGACTCAAGCGATCCCCAGCCTCAGCTTTCCAGGTGGCTGGCATTATAGGCGTGCGCCACCATGCTCAGGTATTTTTTTTTATTTTTTTGGAACTAAGTCTCGCTGTGTTGCCCCGGGCAGGACTCGAACCGCGATCTCTGGTCCCCGCCGTGGCTTCCTAGGCTGCCGCTTACAGACATGCACCACCATGTCCAGCCTCAAGTTGCAGTCTTAAACCTCTCCTGGCTCCACTACTTGGACTCCCACCCCAATGACCTAACCCGAAGTATGTCTCCATCCCCTTGTGCCAGATGTGCTCACTGCCTATCTCAAAAAGCGACTTTTCTCATCTTTCCACAATTACTTGCGTTAGGGTGAAGTCCATTTTTGCTAAGTTTCTGTTCTGTTCAGCCCTTTTGGCTTAAGGGTCACCCATCACCCAAATTGACTCAGCTTTGGTCAACAGCTAATTACGTGACACCAGTTGGAGGAACCCCAGGCAGATTATTCTGGGGAATGTGTGATTTTTGAGCAAAATAACGTTACAGTTTTGAGGAGGGAAGAAACCCAACCCCAAAACTCCACTGAGTTGGACTTTTTTCCTGGTGGGTCCTCAGGCTTCTTCGCTTGCTTGCTTCCCTTTGTCCTCTTCATTATTTACAAACACCTTCAAATCATAAAGGAAAAAGAAAACAAGTGCAATGATTTAAAAGGGAGATTAACCTCAGCAGCTGAGATGGAGTCCATTGTCTCAAACCACTGGATGAGAATGCAAGCAACAGACAAACTGCCTCTGCAGTTTTGTTAAGTTCTAAGAGTTCTGGCATCTGATCCTGAAGACTGCGCTAAGCTACAACTTAATGCTCCTACTTGGGATTTTATGTATTTATACATAGCTTTCCAGGGTAACTTGGCTGGATTTGACAGGATGAAAAACCAAGAATCAAATCTTCACTTTGAGAAGACATCATTTCTAAGACTTGAGTACTGTTAGAAAAAAGGTCTTGACACAGGAAGTGTCATCTTGGCTTTATATATAACCTCAGCACCACCCCAGAGTCAGAAGCTTCTCTGTACTTGTCTGCCACCCAGACCACAAGATCCTTTGTCTGTCAGCCATCCTTAGTAATGCCACAGTATCTTTCTTTAGAAATGAACATTAGCCTCAGCTTTTCTCCCTGCTTACATAGGCAGACATAGTTGGCCATTTCTGAAGAACTTGGTAACCATGCCAGCAAGTGTTTGTGACTACGCTACTATCAAGCCACAAAGGGTGACATCGGAAATTGTTTTCACAATTACCACAACTTGCAGAGAGAAGACTGCTTTGAGGAAGGCGTGAGCAGTTACACCTAGGGAGTGTCCAGCGCCTGGAGATGAAATGAGTGCTCAGGAAGCGGCTCCACATCAACAGTGGTCAATGATAGACTGCCACCTGTCACATACCAGGGACAGGACCTGTGCCAAGAAATGAAGGTGACTTAGACTGCTCGTCTCTCCTCAGCTAAGTGTCAGTGAATTGAAATCATGCTAATGAATTCAGTGGGTTGAAAACTTACAGTTGGCTCATGAGTCTGCAGGAGACCATAGACCTGATCTAGGAGCTGGGACAGAACAAAGATTTGAATGAAAATACTGCCAAAGTGGCCAAAGGATGTATACAGGCATCCAATCATTATGCTGTAACATGTCTACAAGTCTGAAGGTAGAATTTCATTAAAACAAACTATACAAGACACTAACACACCAACAATAAAGAACTCTCAAGGCCGGGCACGGTGGCTCGTGCCTGTAAGCTTCAGCCTATGAAGCGGCCGGGGCTAGGGATCGCGGTTCGAGTCCCGCCTGGGGCCCGCAGCGAGACCTAGTTCCAAAAAAATAGCTGGGTGTGGTGGCGCATGCCTGTCACCCCAGTTACCTGGGAAGCTGAGGCTGGGGATTGCTTGAGTCTGTGGTACCCCGGGCAACGAGAGCCTGCGGTTCCACAGGCAAAAATAGCAAGACCTAGTCTCAAAAAAAAAAAAAAAAAAGAACTCTCTGCCCTTCATCCTTCCTGTGTAATAGCTCTCACTAGTGTGGCTGAATAAAAATTTCTCTCCAACTTACCTCTGAATAATAAATATATTGCAGTTTCCTTGCAACGATGGAATGTCATTATTTATCAAATCTCCAGAAACAAATATGTGCTGTTTGTCTTCTACCACTGCAGTGCTGCGCCAAGCTTCCTATCCATGAAGTCTGTCTCCCTGCACGTTCTCTGTTCCCTGGAGGTTGCTTCACTTCTGTAGCTCTAGCCTTTTGTCCCCTAACACTAACCAGTGGCAGTTCTGTTTAATCAACAACTAGGCCTCCTGCTCTGGGCTAATAATTTCCCAGCAAACTCAGAATTCCCAGATCATCAATGATATTTAGATATTTTCCAGTAGGCAATTTGTAACTTGTATTGGATTAGTGTGCTGAAGTAGTTTGGAGAGATGGTATTCTAGTTTCTACTTCATCTGTGATTCATATAACTTTGGGAAAAGTTAATTTAAGAAAAGACAGGCTGGGACACAGGAAAAAAATAAACAAAAGCCATGAGGAAAAGTCAAACAAGCTGACCACCAAACTGAAGCACACAACTTGGGGCAGGGGGGGTAGGGGGAGAACGGTCAGGGAGGAGAGGGTGATTACAAAGATGTGAAATTTGTATATGAATAAATTAAAAAAAAAAGACAGGCTGTGTAAAAAGACCTTAATTTATAAGCTCTTTTCGGTTATAATGAGCTTATAGAGGCAGATAGATCCCATTTTCCGAGTCTATTTATTTAATTTCTTAACTCGAACACCAAGACTTCCATGATCAGCTTTCAGATCTGAATTCATTCTCCAGTTCTTACAAGGCCAAAGTATTCCAGTTATTAAAATGACTGCAAAATTGGGACGAGCCTGAAGAGCATTCATCTTTGAGATTCACAAGCTGGTTCGGGGTTGCCTAAGTGAAAGCTAATTCTCCTGTGCATACGCACTTTTTTTTTTTTTTTTTTTTTTTTTTGAGACTAGGTCTCGCTATTTTTGCCAGTGGAACGGTAGACTCTCGTTGCCCGGGGTACCACAGACTCAAGCAATCCCCAGCCTCAGTTTCCCAGGCAGCTGGGATTACAGGCGCATGCCACCATGCCCAGCTAATTTTTGGAACTAGGTCTTGCTACAGGCCCCAGGCGAGACTCGAACCACGATCCCTAGCCCCGGCCGCTTCATAGGCTGAAGCTTACAGGCAGGAGCCACCGTGTCTGGCCCATTGCATACGCACACTTAACTCACTCACTGATACCCATGTTACAGCTGATAGGTTTCACATTGGTTCTTTTGTTCTGGCACAAAACCTTATCTATTTTTCCCCTTCCCCAAAATGGTATTTGTTTCCTACAGATGAGAGGCTGTAACTTTTAAATTCCCAGAATTAGTAAGGAGAGTAAAGACCAGAACCCAAATCAGTACTTTCTGTCATACTTTACCTGCCTTTCCTTAGTCAATCACTGGCTGTTATGATAGTAAATAACAATTTTAGATTTCAGTTTAAGTGCACAATTCCATTTGGAAGCCACACACAAACCTAGAAAAGGCATCACTACAGTTATTGCACAGCTTCGACACTGTCAGCAGCCCTGCCCCCTCCATTAAGGAGTATATGGAAAAATAGTAGCAACTGAAGTCACTAGCTGCATCAGTACACAGAGTATCTTGGTTCTTCAATTGGCATCACTTAGGCCTAGGCAAAAGCATTAAATATATTAAATATAACTACTGGGGCAGTGGAGCTAGCCAAGTGCTGAGGTAAATTTTTGTTAAAAATTCTTTTACAGTTAAGTAGGATAGACTTTAAACCCTATAGAATAATTCAGTGTCTCTGATGTGTTTAGCTAATCCAACATTTGTTTTGGGTTGTTGACATGGGCTAAAACAGGTTAGAATGTTTTTATAACACTCCTTCCACTGTAGTTTAGAGTTCAAATGTGCTTTGGCAGTGAAGCCAAAGCAATTTTTTCATTTATTTTTTTAGTAATCTTGTTTTTTAAACCCTTTTGAGGTCCTCCAAATTCAAGGTGAGATGTTGGGAATGCTGCAGATAAAAGACCTAGAAATCTGTTTGGCTGGGTCAAACTGTTTACCTGTTTGACCCAGGTAAATGATATACTACATAAATAATAATCTCAAAAAAAGTTCAATATCATTATTTGGAGTTAAACTGTTACAAACACCATTATCTGACAATCTTCCAGTCAATAAAGTATAGTTTAAATTATACTTTTGAAAATGACCCTTAGACTACTTCCTAAACTTCCCTATGAAACCCCCACCCATCAAATTAGCCTTATGACAAAATAATTATAGTATCAACAGGACTGGATTAGATGATTTTTCCTACATAGGAATAAACTATGATTATCACCAAATATGGTAAGAGAAGTCCAGATGAAATTAGCTTTGAAGCTCTGTACAAGGGCCAAGAACTACATAGATTTATATGTCCTTCTTCTGAAAGTTGAAAAGTTGTAGATATGCAGAGCAACACAATGGCCTACATACATATAAAACTAAAAACTTGTATCAGACTGTCAGAATCTAAGTAGAATCACCAGGCATGGTGGCATGCACCTGTAAGCCCAGCACTGGGAGGCCAAGGCCAGGGATTGCTTGAGTCTGTGGGTTCAAGACTACTCCTAGCAACACAGTGAGACTTAGTCTTTAAATAATAGCCGGTCGTGGTAGCATGCGCCTGTAATCCCAGCTGCCTGGGAGGCTGAGGTTAGGGATCACTTCCATCCATGGGTTCAAGACAACCCTGAGCAATACACAGCAAGACCTAGCCTCAAAAAAAAAAAAAATCTAAGTAGAATCATCTCACATACCCAACACAAGAGACCACTAAACCTAGGAAAACAGAACTTGGAGGCAATGAGCCAGAAGGTTGATATCTATACCAGGGAGCTAAAACCCACATCTTACTCATTTTGTAATCCCAACACCTAGCAGTGCTGGAGATTCAGTAATTATCCAACAGCTAGTCAATGAATTCAATTGTACTTTGTCATTTCAGAAATAAAATTACTTAAAAAAAAACTAAGCAGACACTGTGTACTAAAATTACTTTATTACAGTTGATTTTTTTTAAACATTTCCTTTGCTATGATACAAAGGATACTTACAAACAAAATATTACATATGACCTTGTTTTCTCTCTTATGTTCTGACAACTTGGTAACAGTTTTAAATGCACAATCTATACAATTAATACAGGTTATATATGAACTATAAGGTATGTTGAACCAGAAGAATACTGACAATATACTGTACAATAAGCCTTACCAGTTAGTGCTGCGAACCATTTCTACCAAAAGGAAAATGCACATCTGTACAGTCACCTTTACCAGCTGGTACTGACAGTGAGGGAGAGGCTTCTTCCTCATTGCAACCCTTGGTAAGCCTCCACTGTGGGTTATCTGTTTGGTCCAAAAATTGAGAGGACTGTGTCTATTTAAAACTAGTCATTAGTAAAGTGGTAGAATACCACACTTTCAAGATAATAATCTCACAAAACACCCCCCCCCCAAAAAAAAATCTGTCCTAGTTTTTAAAGACCATAAATCCTCTGCCCACTATGAAAACCCTACAGGCTCAAGGGCTTTGGAAGATGAGAAGATGAAGGCTGCCCAAAAGGAGGCAAGAAACCAAGCCAAAATCTAGGTCTTGCAAAATCATTTTTCCCTTCACCAAAGGGAACTAGA
Organism: Uropsilus gracilis; assembly: GCA_004024945.1. NCBI lineage: Eukaryota > Metazoa > Chordata > Mammalia > Eulipotyphla > Talpidae > Uropsilus > Uropsilus gracilis. The sequence continues at coordinate 2,713 of PVHY01016139.1, read as the reverse complement.
AATGTACAAATTCATTGATGAACCTCAATGATAGCATATCAGTTAGCTGATAACCTTCATTTTATCTGGACCCTTGTGGGAATAACTGAGATTGTGACTAATACATACCGCACTTTTAGAAAAAAACAAACAAACAAAAAATAAACCCTTCTTGCTAGGATAAAATATTCCCTTTTCGCCACCAAAGCTGGTCCTGGGCTATTACAGGTGTGCATTCATCTCTCAATGGTCTACTTAGAAATGATAAGGTTACAGCTTTTTTTCTTTTCTTTTTTTCTTTTTAAATAAAAAAGCAACTGACTGAAGCATTTTTTTTTTTTTTAGGTAAATAGCAAAAATAAAACTAAAAAACCAACCCTGGCATTTGCACAAATAATGCAAATGGAGCGATATGGCCTTTAAGGTAAGGGATTAGTAAAAAGAAAGTGAGAAGTGAAGAAAATTCAGAGAAAATGATGTATTAATTTTTTTCTTTTTAAAAATTTCTACAATACATGTGCAAAAAAATCATGCGGTTTGAGGAACATAAAGGGAAATGAGTATATAAAACTAAAAACATAAATAATACATTTGGATGACTGGTAAAAGCAGAAACCAACCTGGGTTACAAAAAAGGATTATACATTCAAGATGCTCTTAAACCCAGTGGGATAACTTATGTTAAAACTGTGTTAATAGTTAACGTTAAAAATCTCAAGTTTGTTTTTAAATCTTCACAATACAAGCAAAGCTGTTTTAAAATATACACTATACATATTTCTCATAGTCTCTCCAACCTCATTAATGCGCATTAGGCTATCTTTTTCATATACTAAAACAATGGGGTTCTGAAAGCTAAATTGCTCAAAGTAACCCATTCATTAAGTAAATGTTTCTTAAAATTTAAATGGGTTAAAATTTTAGCAGACTTACATAAATAGGATTTAGCAACACAAGTGTTAATTTAAATTCTAAAGCATTTACAAATTATCAGGTTGGAAAAGTTTTGGGAAGTTATGTGCATTATACTGTAACTGTTATTTACATCAGACCATTGCTTTTGTAAAAATTTCCCTAGGATAAAAAACAAATTTGGAGAATTAACCTGTTTTCACATAGAAGAGAAGGATCATAAAAGGTAAACAAGAAGAAAATCATCTCCTAATAGAAACCCATCTATCCCTCTCCACTGAAATTTTACCCTATGAAACCAACTGCAATTCCTAATAGGCTCATATATCAAATGTCAAGATAATACATTAGAATATCTTTTCAGATAAATTACTGGCCTTAAGTAGGATCCCCTAGCCCCATTTTTCCATCCTGTCTCTGGCTTGGATTATTTTCAGATACATGTATGTATGTGGAGGGGCACCCTACGTAGGCACAATTTCCACTTAACATGGAATAAAAGGTATAAACAGAATGCTGTTGGGGAAAAGGTGCGATAATTTCTTTGATATTATGAAATGCAAGGAAGCACATCTGGAATGGGTACCAAAAACAGCTCTCTGGCAACACATCAGGGGCAGCCAACATCTTAATAAATGAGATATACTTGTCTATGACAAAAAGGTACTAGAGGGTTCCAATACACCCCATGTTTCTTTGATATGTGCCAAATAGTCACATGGACCAGCCAGAATCTACAAATATTAAGCAGTTATATCCTTTGTAATCACATAATTCACTCTATGACCATGTGCAATTTATAGTAACAATAATGTTCATGCTGAGGCAATGTATTTAAGGGCTCAAAAAAAGCAAAATGTGCTGAGAGAAACCTGTTCCCACACAATTCTTCATGCTTTCAAATGGCCCTAATACACCTTTGATGCTAAGCCAAGCCATGCAAAAGCAAAGAGTACACACTTTTCATTAACATCGGTATCTCTTTTCTAAACTCCACTGATCTCAGAGTTGCCATAGAAACAAAAGTACTGAACACATACAAATGAGGATTCATGGATTTAAAAAAAAAGCCACATTTTCCCTTGCCTATGTCCACCAGTCTTAATACAGTCTAGGCTACAAGGCATATTCAGAGAAAGGTTAAGGGGAGATAATGACAAAGGAACGTATGTAATTCTGGAAATAGGAAAAAATGCTCCAGAAATGGGATCAATGTGCCAGCAATAATAATTCATTTCATTTGAAAAGTCAGCTGGAGAGCCCAATAAACAGTTCCAAGCCATAATGTTATCACCTGCTTAACTTACATAAACATTAAAACTCTTGCACTTTATAGACAAAACACACTTCTGTAAACATGGCCACTGGGGGAGGGAGGCTCCCTATCTTATTCATGATTGAGGACATATAATCATTAAATAAAATGACTTCACTTCAAAAGACTGAAAACCTGACCAATGATTAAGCTTCATTTCCCCTGTTTAACGTTTAAGCATTAATTCTAAAAATTTCACCTAGGATGGTTTCAGGGTTAGATGCTAGGACCACAACTGGCAATGACAGCAACTCCTCTCTAGCTGGCACAGACTTATAAACTTTAGTACAAAAACAAAAAAATACAGAAACTAGGTCAATTTGTTAGCTACATATTTACAAGATAATTACATGGTTTTACACTCACAATTGCTAACTATGAGCAAAAAGGAAACTGTGCAGGTTGAATTACCCGTACTTTGGGGGGAATTCTTGGGCATCAAGATGCCCTTTTCATTCATTCAGAAGTCTCTTCTTTCCTTTTTTTTTTTTTTTTTTTTTTTTTTTT
>PVHY01016138.1:0-34431 GCA_004024945.1 Uropsilus gracilis | reverse complement strand
GGGGGGCTGTTCTGTGGCTGGTCCTTAATAGTTCAGTGATGAAGTCGTGAAGTTAACTTGGTAACCCGGACACTTGTTGGATGGCAAGCAAGCTGCGTGGTGTCTTGGTGAACATTCCTCGGAATGATCTGGAAGCGAGCGCATGGGGGAGAGGCCAAGTCTGCAGATGGCATTCAGGCTCTCCCAGGGATTAAAATGCCAAACTGATTTAGGATAAACAGAAAGAAGATGTGCACGTGGGCAGGGAAGTGGCAGCAGAACCTTAATGTGACGAAGTGTAAGAAAACATATCCAGGGAAAATAATCCCCTCAGAGGGCCATCTGGTGAAGGAACCTGACGTGACAGGAAATTGTTTCTTCAGGATATCTGTCCTGGGGGATGTCAGACAAAAGAGGTGGTGGGAGTGATAGGTCCTCGCCAGGAAGTTTCCTGGAACCCAGCATAAAGGGCTTTCCACACTCCACCTCCTCCTGCACCAGCCGCCGTCCTTTCAGCTTGCGAAAGAGCATGTGCGAATGCACGTGACACATCCCCCCACCACACAGCCAAGACCCACACTCGAACACACGCCTCCTGGCGGACGCAGAAACAGAGACCAGCAGTACGAAATGAATAGGCTCAGATTTCAGGACAGACTGAACTCGGGAGTCGTGTTCTGTCTGTCAAAATAAAGATCCAGGGGGCCAGGGTGGAGGGAGCAGAGAAGGGACCTGGAGAGAACATGGGTGACCGAAGCACTCTCACCCGTTGGGCCTTAGTGGAGGCAGCCTCGGTGTGACTGGCTGCGAAGGAAGATGGAGTGCAGATAAATCAAGCTCCTTGCTTCCCCAGGCAGCAGTGAGGAGCTGGCGGACCTGACGGCCCAGGTGAGAGATTTCTCGAGACACAGAGAAATTTTGTGCAGCCAATGTCTGTCCCACTGGCCGGCACCAACTAGACGCTCAGGAAATGCCCATGGGCCGTGGATTTGAAGGTAGCCAGACACCCGGGAATGAGCAGCCATGCTCACGCTGATGCTGAGGCTTGAAGCCCTCTGAGGAGACCCACCCAGGCCTTCTGCAGAGTTTATGACACCACCTCACGTGAGCCACCAGCGCCCTTCGACAGCCTTCGGTGGCAGATGAGACCCCCTCAAGAAAAGCCACCACCTCCAAGCTCTGAAAATGACGGGTTTCTAAGTAAACACTCCAGCTGGAAACAGCAAATCACTTTCTGGGCAAGGAGAGGCCAAGAAGATCCCTATTTTGGGGAATAATTAAATGATGCAGCATCACAAGATAACAAGATTATCAAATACAGAAAATTAAAAAAAAGAACACTGTCACTCAGGAGAACACATGACAGGAAGATTAGAGGCATTTGTCTGTGATTATAGTGGAGCTACAGAACAGAAGGCTTTGGAGTCACGGGACAGATTCTCTTTCCATGAGTAGCTTAGAAAATTAAATCAGGTTGATTCAATATTGGAGCTAAGTGGGTCAGTGATAAAGTTTGCTTTGAGAAGCACCAAGGAAATACGATTTTCTGGAAGCTAAGGATTTATTTTCTGCCAAATAAACAGGGTTCCTGCATTGGCTCATCTCCAGCGTGGGGTCACACATCAGACCACAACCACAACTACCGACAAAGTTGTGTGTTTCCAGCCTCTTGTAGCAGTCTACGATCCTCAGCACCTTCTATCCAAGGGTGTCTCCCACTCTCCCTCCTGCGAGATTGCTGCAGAGGTTTTGGGTGAATCAGAAGGAGGCACCTCTTTCTTCCACACAGATATGCACCTGCACTGGGGCACTTGGGGTGAGGAGAACGTAGGGCTACGTGCCATCCTCCTCTGCAGAGGCCCTTGGGCAGTGGATAACCTGCACAAGCAAATGCAGGAGCCCAGCTTATCTCCCCTATTCAGACACTGCGTAGTATTTCAAATCTACCATCACGTACCACAATGGTACACACACATATCTGCCGCTAGAGATCGGTTTCCCAGTTGGTAAAACTACCACCTCTTGGTCCACAATCACCCCTTTCTCACAGTCGCCAAGATGTGGAAACAAGCTATGTGTCAATAGATGAATGAATAGAGACTGTGACAAATCCATATAATGGAATGTTATTGGGCCTTACACAAGGATATTGTGCCATTTTCAAAATGGAAGAAATTATACTAATATGAAATAAGCTAGACTCAGAAGGATACAGGCCACATATAAATAAATAATTAGATGTAGACTCAAAAACGATCGGACTCACTAAAGCAGAAAATAGAGCGGTAATTGCCAAGGGCTGGGAGAAGAGGAATGAGATGTTGGGCAAGGGTACAACTTTTCATTTATGTCAGAACAATATGTTCTGGCACCTAACCTGTAACACGTGATGACAATCAACAATGCGAGTTGTATACTTAATATTTGCTGAGGGTTCTTACCACTGAAAGAAACAGAAGTCACCTCAAAGGTTTTTCAGGCAGCTATTGAGAAGGTCATATTGTTTTCCTTCTTACATCTGCTGTTTCAGTGAATAACATTAGTTGGTATTCAAGTCTTATGTTAAACTTGAATTCCAGGAATGAACCATACTGATCATGATGCCCAGTTCCTTTTTCTATATCACAGGATCCAATGGGCTGAAAGGCTATAAAGAATTGCAGTGACTATGCTTTTGGGAAGATTTGGGTTTGTGGTTTTCTTTTCTTGTGGCATCTTTGTCTGGTTTGGTGGTGGAGTCATACTGCCAGAGAGTAGGGAAGTTGAGAGCTTTCATGGAACTTGCATTGTTTCTGCTTATAAGTGTATGTTTGGGAAAATTCACCATGAAACCACCATGAATTTTCTACTTTTCTTTGCATCCGGGAGCAAACCTTACTTTCCCCTATTATCCTTTTAACATCTAATTGGGTTCTGTTAGTAAGTAGGTTTCACTGAATGGCTGCATCTAGACTCATAAGAATGGGACAAAATTCATTTCCTCATCTGTGGGATAGGTCATGGTGTGTGTCAGCTTCCAGGCCACTACAAGTAGGTGGCTCATCCTGAGTGCACGGAGAGGTGTTTGTGGGTGAGCCCAAGATTGAGTCAGGTCTGAGTGAAGCAGACTGCCCTCCCCAACGTGGTGGGCCTCATCCAGTCCGCTGAAGGCCTGAGCACAGTGAGAAGGTGGAGTGAGGGAGAACTGTCTCCCCATGCCTGTCTCTCTTTAGCTTTGGGTACTAGGCATCTCTTGCCTTTGGCCTTGGGCTGGACTTACACACCATCAGGTACCTCCGGTCCCCAGAGCTTCACAACTGGACAGGGCTAAACCATGGATCCTCCTGGGTCTTCAGTTCGCTGAGATACTGTTCAACCTCTCTAACTGTGAGCCAACTGCTTACGATAAACCTCTCTTCTCTGGGCTGCTCTAGCGAATGCTGCAGACTGGGGAGTCTAAACAATGGACATTCATTTCTCATGGTTCGAGAGGAAGACTGGCAAGGTCTTATTCGGCAGCTGGATTCAGCTCCCAGCTCGCACACAGCCACCTCCTGGCTGTGTTCTCGCGTGGCAGGGGTGATGCTTCCTCCTCTTCTGAAGGGTCTAATCTCCTCATGAGGGCCACTTCCTCATGACCTCATATAAACCCAATTACCTCCAAAGGTCCTACCTCCAATACCATCACAGTGTGGGTTAGCACTTCAATGTAGGAATTTGGGGGAGAGGGGGTGGGGGAAGGACTGCATTTACCCCAAGCAGCACCTCTAATAAAGACACCTGCCCACCTGCAACTTGAGGGAATGAGGAACTGTGACACACAAGGTAGGATCACAATTTTATATGTTCCCTGAATGCTAACAGGCATAGCCAGCCACACCTTTCTGGGTAGACACTCCCCAAAAGGAAGACAGACTATGTTTTCCATCATGTGACACAGAAACAAACCATTTAAACCAACTCAGAAATGCTGCCTTTTAGCCAGTCGCCCAGTGGTGAGTGCCCTGGAGAGCGAGCCTGAGTTTTGAACCAGGCTGAAATCTTAGGCTCTCAGCTGATGCCCTGAACTAGGCTCCTCTGCGTCATCACCTCCAAGAGAGATAGAGAAAGTGTTTCTCATGTCTGTCAGGCTTAAAAATGCCTCTGCCTTTGCTGTGGGCCTCAAAAACACTACATTCACCATCTCCTTTCCTGGGGACCCATCCCCCCCATCCCCCCACCCCCCCACCCCAGTCCCTACCTCCAGCACCACAGTCTGGCTGTGGGTCTCACTGTGGGGTCTCCCTGACATGTGGCCTCCTTGGCAACACTGCCCTGCCTGGCCTACAAGAACGTGTTCAGTGTCCAGTGATGTTTTCCGAGTGACCAGATGAGCACGTCAGGTCCCTCGCGCAGCACCCATGCACACATTTTAGGTCCTTTCCTCCCACTTTCTCTGAAGAAAAAAAAAAACAACAAATAAACAACCACTGGGTTCAAGCGTGTCTGTGTGCCTCCTTTGACATGGTGAGCAGTTCAACAAATGGATTCATTTGCTCAAATGCTGATCAGGCATCTATAAGTACAGACAGAAACGGGGCCAATCATTCCATGTGTGATGAGCTCGGCCTCCAGCTCAGGGCTCTTTTGAGGTATAAAGCAACACACCGGTTATTGGAATGGTCATAGGTTCCACCCTCCTACGAGACGTTTAGGCACGTTTAGTCCCTAAACTTCCGAGTGGAAGAATCGTGTTGGCATCTTTTACTTAGTTGACTTTTGAAACAACAGAGTCTGGGAGAGGAGCTACTTGACAAGTTCAAGGCCAAAACACCTTTCCATGCTGCCTCCTGGAGCAAGAGTGGTCTCCCAGAACAGGAGAGCTCTGAATTCCACAGAGATCCCCCAGGACACGCAGAATGTGGAGACTGAGGACTTGACTTCTCTGCAGAGTGAGAACAAGTATATAAAGAATATAAAAAGCGCAGCATATGGAAGCATAAGGATGTTTTCCTCATTTTACCCCTTGCCGGGCGCACTGTTTCTGTCTGTCTGCATCACCCGGACAGAGTTCATCCCCACGAACTGCTAGAAGGAAAGAAGCAACGCACTTCTCCCACCTTCATTCACAAAGGAGACCTGACTCTCTATTCCCGATCCAAGTCAAACTCCCGCAGCTGGTGCTATCAGCCTACTCACCGCCGTGGCTCAGAGCACATCCTTGTACCTCAAGGCAACAACAGCACCGACGATTTCCAAACCTAGACCCAGGTGGCACATTCCATTCTATAGTTTCCCAACTGGCACCGAGTCAGGGGAGGTATTATTCACCAGAATAGGCACTCAAAACTGAACGTTGGCAGACTGGGAGAACTGGCAGAGGTGTGCCATGGCTCCAGAGGCGCCCAAGTACACCACAGGGACCCACACATGTCCTGAACAGGGGGCTGGACCGCAGATGCTAATGTCTGGTTTCTACAGGCAGAGGAATGAGGATTTAAATGAAGGTACCCCCAAGCCGGGGAGGAGAAACCTGTGCAAATGCTGCAAACGCCTCAAGCTCAGCTCTTTGCGCTACACTGAGTTCACCTGGACGTGAATCTGGACAAAGCGCGTGGTTGGTGCAGAAGCGCAAAGCTACACGGTGCTGTTCTCCCCAGCAAGTGTGCCTGACCTGTCAGCCACCTCTGGCAACCGCTGGAAATGCTTCCTATGCTCTGCCAGCCTGAAGGAGTCAGGCTGACCCAAGCCGATTTGATTTGCCTGGCAGCCCCAAGCATTGCATCCTTAGTGTTCAGACACGTTCCCTGAAAAGGAATCTGTCTCACAGTGAAATAGATCCTAAACCTTTACAGACATAGCATTCAGGCCACAAAGATCCATTAGACACGGTAACCTCTCGGTCCAGTCATGGACGAGACGTGGGTGGAGGACTGGCAGAGGAAAAGACCACAGGCCTGGCTCAGTTCTAAGTCAGAGAAGACTAGGCCCAAGCCAGTATGTCAGCAGATTATTTATCCCGGAGGCCGAGTACCAGACTTATACTAACTGCAGTAAGCTTAACAATAGCTCACAGTGAGTCCTCTGCAGAGTGTAAGGTTTATCCAGTCAAATCTCATCAGTCATCCAAGACAGATAGCATTATCTCCCGATCTTACAGATGAGATAAGGAAGGCCCAGAAAGAGGGATTTGTTTAAGATCAGACAGCTGAATTGGAGATAAAGGGCCCCAAATCAGGCAAAATGACTCCAGAACAAAGGCTACTAACCATTTATTCTACTTCTAAAATACAGAATTATTCAAAAGAGAATTATAAAGTGATTATTTTTTAAATAGTGATAATTTGCTAAAACTTCCTCAAAGTATCCACTTTCACGGAAGCTTTTCTATTTCATGTTTTAGATTAAATACAATTTTGTACTAAAAAGCAACTGAGCATCTGTTGCTGCTTTAAGAGGGGCACGTTCCAGAAAGTAGGACTTTTGTAATAAAAATATAGCTTTAAAAATGATGATTTACACAAACCAGTGAAGACAACTGGTACCTTTTTACGTGGTCTGGTGTCTCTCTGGCTAGTCATCAACCATTACATACAAATGCTCTTCTTTTTCCCTGTAATAGCTTTGAAGAGAAAAATCTTTGCTTCACTAGCCTTCTAGATAATTCTTCAGTTCTTGAAATTAAAGCTTTCCGTTCCTTCTCAGCTAAGATGTATACACTTGAAAATTCGTCAATTCTTTGATGACACCTTACCTGATAAAATCTGTCTTTAAATTCCTTGTGCTCCAAGCGGATTTGCTGTTTAATGGGCAAAGAGATTCGATTTTGCAAGGTGAATGTAGGTTTATCAGCATATGATTGTGCTTAACACTGCTGAACTGTACTCCGAGAAGAGGAGAAAGACAAGTACTGGATGGTATCACTTATATAGAAATGATAGAGACACAAAGCAAAGGGTCAGATGAAGCCAAATCAATAATAAACCCTGTAGAATTGAGGCTCCAAGGGGAGGAGAGGGAGAGCACATGGGGAGAGGTACAGGGGGATGATGATGGGTGGATGGAGGATGGTGGGTGTCTTGTGGGGGGCGGTAACATGTCCCTGAGGCAGTGAGCTTCTCTCTCTAAATCACATGTGATGTTGTAAGCCAGTGTGACCTCAATTTAAAAAAAAATAGATATAATCCACCTTTAAAAAAATGATTTAAGATGGTAGGGCTCTTTTACCACAACCAAAAATAAAAAATCCTTATGCTCTTTTAAATGAGGAGGCTTACATTTCAAAGGCCTGGCTAACTCAGGGTAGATTAGACCCAGCCTTCCACAAGCTGGCTTCTGTCTGTGCTGTGGGAAGAAGATATATTCTGATTAGCTAGTGAATGGGATGATCCTCCTGACAGCCAGTCGGGTCTCAAAATGAGATGTGAAAAGGTAGGCAAGAGGCTGGCAGCCTGTGCGTGGCATTCCCAGGCCAGGGTAAGCTGGGGTGCAGTGCATTCCACGCACAGAGCAGAGAGGAGGTGATGGGCAGGGGGATGGGGTCAGGCTGCCTTTCCCAGCTCCACAGAGCAGGAGAGGGGTCTCTGGAGACCAGGATCATGTGGAAGTTGGGGCGTGATCACACAGAAACCCTGACAGGACCAGAGGTTTCTATGTAGATGTCCATTTCCCAGGTTCCAGATCCCACACGTTGGGATTTTCCCAAGATAGAGTTGAAATCCCAAGACCAAAGTAGTTTCCCTCTTGGTGTCAACAATTCAGGTATGAGGTCCTGTTCCCCGAGAGCCTTAACAGGGTATTTCTACTGCACATGCGCATGAAGCTTGCGCGCACCCACCCCCACCCTCACCCCCACCCCCCCACAGCCACCAACTCCATGTGGCACCCACAAGGGCTCGTCCATGACGTTCATGACAGGGAGTCATCGGAGAAATGAGGGTTTTCAGGGTTTTCTTTTTTTTAATCTTGAAGCAGCTGATTTTTTATCGGGGTCAAAATTTGTCCACTGCTTCCTGTGCCACCGTGCTTGTAAGGTCAGCCTGGCCTTCCCTGGGGACCACAGCGGCTGCCCTGAGTCCACTCTGCAGGCCGCCCTGCCCTGGCTGCTCCCTCCTCAGGTACAGCCTGAAATGCTCCACATCTGTTATTAGAACCTGGCAACGAGGACTCAGCCAAATTCTTCCGGCCTGGCCAGCGCAGAACAGCCTCAGCTGCGCAAAATGGCAAGTGGGAGTGAAGCATGATGACCAGGAGAAAGCTGGTGACCAAAAACCTGCGGAAGCACAGTGACCTAAGACGTACAGCCCAGGGATCTAGAAAAACTGACGGACGCGGTTTACTGGTCTGCATCCCAGTTCCTCCTTGAACCTTCCTCATTCTGTCTTCACCACGTCAGGCCTTGTCCTACCACCAGTCAAAGCCCACCGGGAACACCAGAGCATGCAAAGTGTATATAAACCCTTCAATCCCTGTTGGGGCGCTCAGCCTTGGAATAGAAATCCGCTGAGTCAGCACGGGGACTCATTAACCTGCTTCTTGCAAGCCCTGGTGCATTGGTTCTGATTGCCTCGGCCGGGTATGGCCCTCTTGCCATGATTGTTGGCTTACAGGAGAAGCTGGATGAAGCTGCTCTCCCATGCGGTATGGCTTTCTCTTGGCCAGCCACCACCCAGGGAAACCTGATCTCAGATAAATGCAAGTCTGTTCATTCACTTGAAGTTATGGATTTTAATCAGACACAACAGAACACGCATTTCTGTCCTCATTTTCTGCCATGCTTCCATGTGGAAAAAAGAAACTGAAGGAGCATCCTCAGGCACCAGCCACAATTCTCCAAATTTCAGTCCCTCATCCATCTCAGTGAAGATTTAAGCATGCAGAAACATTTAAAGACGGATATAACAAATACCCAGCTTTGTCACATCTTAATTTTTCTCCATTTTCTTCACTTTTCAATAAAAGAAATGCATTAAATAGACTGCTGTGACATCTTGCCCCAACTTCTCCCCAGCAAGAACTTCTGAATTACTGTTTTTCATCTCTCTAGTCTTGCTATATGAATGTATCCATCAATGACACAAAGTCTGCCTTGGCTGACTCCACACTTATTTAAGTGGTGCTTTTCTCTAAGTGCCTATAAAGCTGCCCTTTTCCACCCAGGATAAAAATTCTGACCTGCTGACAGCTGCTCCTGGTGATACGTGAAACTCCAGTTCATTTGTTTTCCTTGTTTGACGACAGCACCCTTTACTTAGCTGTTCTCTCAAAGATGGGCACTAAGGTTCTTCTGCGTGTGTTATTCTAAGTTATGCAAATTTAACCTTTCTTTTATTGGGTTGTTCATGCAAGACTCTCTCCCCCTGTAATTGCCTCATGCGAGACTCTCTCCCTTTTAATTGCCTGGAAATGACAGGTTATTTCTATTCTTTGGGTAGTTACCCTTAACTTAAAAAAAAAAATAAGATAAGCAACTAGTCAAATACAAATTGACTCAACAGCTCTACCGTTCTCCCCAATTAAGTGTGCTTCATATAAGACTGGCCATTTTCTCTTTATTCTCCTCCCAGAGGAGACTATTATTATTGTCTAATAGTCTGAGTCTACCTTATACTCCCAAAATTCATCTTCATATTTGTTGTGGCTCTATACATTTTTCTATTTTTTTTTTGATGTTTGACCACCAATTTCCCTGCTCACATTTCCCTGCATTTTCATGTCACGACTTCCTTTTGAATTAATGTCCTGCCTCCTAAAGAATATTCGTTTCCAGAAGTTATCTGAGATGTAGACTTAATGTCTTCATCTGTCTAAAATTGGTCCTATGTCACCCTCACTCTTGAAGAAAGGTTTAACTGGTTGGCAGATTCTAACAGAATGGTCTTGTTCCCCCTCCTAGTCTCTGAGGATATTATTCCTTGATTTATTTTGACACTGTCCTCAGTTTAACTGTAACTCCTTGTGCAGTATCTCCTGTACCTTTGAATAGTCTTTTTTTTTTTTTGAACCGCTGTTTTTCGTTTTTTCATGGGTACTTTAAAATAAATAAATAAATAAATAAACCTGATCCTTTTATTTAAGAAAAGTAAAATACATGGACCTAAAGTGAGGCAACAGAGGGACAAAGAGGCGGGGGGGACGGACACAGGGCAGCTCCACCAGGCAGCCCCACCCCCTCAGGGAAATGCAGGAGGGGCTGACTGAGGCCCACATCCCCAGTGAGCATCTCCGAAACGCCTAAGATCCACTTCTCATTTCGCTCTTCAGCAGTTTCACAGGAAGGTGTCCGCATGTGGGTTTTATTTCAGTTCATCCCTAGGGACTCGGTGTGCTCCCTAACTGAGGTGTTTGGTCACTACACCAATTGTGGAAAACTTCCAACCACTAGCTCTGAAGATGGCCCCTTCGCATCTTCTCTGCTCGCGCCTGGAAGTATTTGTGAACCTAGATTAGTCTCCTTGCAGCCTTCATGTCTCCTAAGCTTGCTCTCACATCTTCCTGTCTCACATCTCACATCGGTCTGTCTCTTTCTGAAGCATCATGGGTAATTTCTGCCTTCTCTCCACCCATTTTCCCTTCCCAGCCATGTCTAATCTCCTGTTCAAACGCTCCATTATGTGTTAGAGGTTTTTCTTTGCTACCCATCTCTCCAAGTCCATTTTGATTTTGACTTTAATGACAGTGTCTTTGGTTTCCGGAGATCCTATTGGTCATATCTACCCTCTATTACTCATGGTATCTGGTTCTAACCTTGTGTTTTTAGTTTGTTAATTTATTAAAATGTTTAATATTTATATTATATTAATATTAATATATTATTTTCACATGTTACCTTATGATCTTATAGTTTTAGCTCTCTGATCACCATCTGCTCAGCAAACAGAGCATGACTGGCTGGGTACTCTGACTGCTGATTCATAGATTTGCAGACCCTCTACCCACACAGTGTAAACCCAAACTCCAAGCACAATTTAAGACAGAATAGGGTCTGGAATTCTCAGAGAGACACTTTTCCTCTTCAGAGCACAGGCAGAGACAGATAACATTCTTGTGTCCTTGTGTGAATAAGTTTTCTTTTTCTACTTGCCATTTCAAGACAAGTCTTGGTCTCACTTGTGGGCCTCAGCTTTAACGCCTGTTCTGTGAAGACTCATGCCCTCATCTCTTCTTCCTGTGCGGGAATGAAAACTTAAGATCCTGGGAACACTGTCTAGTGAGGGAGTCAGACACCAACGGGTAAACCACATTTGTAACTACAAAGCTGGAGAGATGTCTACACGAAGACAGACACAGTTGTTGCTCAGCTGCATGGAAAAAGCCAACCTGGAGAAGAAATGCCTTCCTAAATTTAAGTAGGAGTCAGCCAGGTACATGAAGTGAGAAAGCAAGGACTTCTGGGTAAGAGGGCAGTGCCCATTGAGGCTGAGGCCCACAACAGCAGGTGTGTGGAGGGATGAGGCTGAGAGTACCGCAGCAGGGACAGCGAGAGGTGGAAGGCTTCCTGGAGGAGGGCTCCCTGAAGACTGCTGGGGAAAGATGGGCCATACTTTATCAGGTGAAGGTGAGGAGGAGGGGGGACACGGGTTCTTCAGAGAAAACAGAGGCTGCATGAAGGGGACGCTGAAGCCGGAACAGAGCGAGGCTGGGTTGACCGCAGAGCGGACGCGGGCAGGACCCAGGCGCCCGGGGCCTCGCTCAGGTGCCCCCCTCAGGGAGTGGCTAGTGGCCTGTGAGAACCAGGAGCTTAATGAGGAAACTGTGGTTATAAACACCTACCACCTCCGAGGGCTTGGAAGGCCCTGCAAGGCACACCTGGCGTGGCGTTCGGCTGCCTCTCAGAGATGCAGCCAGACTCGCCAAGGGACAGGAAACATCTGTGCCACGGTGACCTGCCTGAATCCGCTCTCCCCGATCCCTCTTGGCACACGGGAGGCTGGGCACAGAACAAAGGCGAGGGCAAGCCCCGGCCTGGGTTCTAGAGAAAAACAATAACAAGAGGGGGGCCAAGCTGGTGTGCAAGCGGGGGGAGGAGAGGAGGACCCTGTCAGGGCTCATCAAGGGGAGTGAAAGAAAAGGCTCATTGTTACGGTCTCTCCCCCTTGGGAAAAGGCACTCTGCAGGCGAGCATGGTTGGGAGAGCGCTGGCCTGGAAGGCAGCCTGGGCTCTGGTCCAGATCCTCGCTGCCCCCTGCGCCCTGCTGTGTGTCCCTTTGTGTCCTGAGGAGCTGGACTGACCAGCAGTTCTCAAACCGCATTCCGTGGAACCCCATTACCCCTGGGAACCGCCAGTCCCGTTTTTACCAGTTTTACACATGGGTTTGGCCACAACTTTTGTTGGGAGAAAGTCAGCCCCTTGGAAAAAGGTGAAGAACCTGGATCTGAATGTTGGCGCCTCACCCAGCAGCAGTTTCACAGCAGGTGGTGATGAGGGAGCTCCTAGCACAGGTCAGAGGCACCAGGGGAGCAGACAGGGGAAACAAAGGCAAGTCTGAGGGAGGAGAGGGAGCAAGACGGAGGCAGCCCAGGAGGCCCTCCTGTCAGAGTCGGAAGACCTGAACGTAACAAGAGAAAGACCTTCTGGAAAGAACAGGGACTGAGTCTAAAGTTCTCGCCATCGACTTTCCTGCAGGAAAGTGTGTACGAGCTGCACCCAGCGCTGCTGGGAAAACTGCTGACCGAGAGAAGAGTCGCTGTGGAGGGGGATGAAGGAGCCTCGTAAAGATGTAGTCTTACTAGAGGGAACCATAGTAGCAGAAACATGCCAGAAAGAGAAAGACAGAAACCATACGATCTCACCTATAGACGGGACATAGGAACAACAAACAAAAGATAAGAAAAACCCAAAATAAGTGGACAGTGGTGCTGGGGCAGGCTGCTAGGGGAGGGGTGGAGGGAGGGAGAAACTGGGGAAGGAAGGAGCACAGGAAGATCAAGAGGAGGGCCCTGGGGGATGGGGTGGAGGGAGAACCCTAGGGAATGCAATGATGTTTATACATATACACACACACGTATGTACACTTTGATGCATGACTATGTAAACGAAAAGATTAATAAGACACAAATAAGTAATAAAAGTACGGAATTCCGCGAGGGGCAGAAGCTGTGCAGACATGAACGCAGCGCCACCTCTGCCCTCAGGAAGCACAAGATGGAACCAAGGCATGAAATGTGAAGGGAAGCTTCTATGGGCTGCGTGTCTGCAGGGAAGAAAAGGTACAGCTGCCGGGACACAAGCTCCTTTCAGGTTAGACGTCTGTGGGTTCTGAGCTGCCCAGAGAGCAGAAAGGTGGGGCCACAGATGGACACAGAGGGGGCTTTACTGACTGGTCCTGGACCCAGAATCCAGCAGGACCCAAGCCCTCAAGGGGGGCCACCCCAAGCAGAGCAGCGCAGAACACACTCAGCATCACAGTCAGTGGAAAAGAAGAGCACAGCTGCCTCCTTAACGAGCGTCTGTACTTACACAGACGCGGCTGGCAGGAGACCGCTCCAGACACAGTGTATGGAGTGAACGATCGCCTCGTGCTCCTTTAAACGGCCAGTCCTCAAAAGTGTTCCGTTTCACCTGACTCGTACTTGTCAAGCGCTGGGAGGCAAGAGGTCCAGGATGGCTTGTGCTCACGGGTTCGAGAAGACCCCGGGCAACATAGCGAGACCTGGTCTCGAAAAAGCAGCTGGGCACAGTGGCGGGTGCCTGTAATCCCAGCTACTTGGGAGGCTGAGGCTGGGGATCGCTTGAGTCCACGGGATCG
Organism: Uropsilus gracilis; assembly: GCA_004024945.1. NCBI lineage: Eukaryota > Metazoa > Chordata > Mammalia > Eulipotyphla > Talpidae > Uropsilus > Uropsilus gracilis. Next base: position 20,746 of record PVHY01016138.1, on the reverse strand, counting down.
GGACTACCCCCGGCAACATAGCAAGGCCTAGTCTCAAAAAAAAAAAAAAAAAAAAAAAAGACTCATACTTGCAATCTCTCCCTCTTGGCAGTTCTGCGAGCGAGGCGGCAGAATATCCCTTTAAGCCACATCCTGAGGCTAGATACGCACCTCTCACACCCTTCAACAAAGCACACTTCACACAAGACCAGCAGTAACTGGCAGCTCACAGCCAGGCATCGGACAAGTCATGAAGGAAGGAGAAAACAGGGCCAGTCACTCCTTGCTGCCTGCACTGAAGTGGCTGTCCTCACGAGCATAGGGCTCTGTCACCTTGCCATGCCTGCTTCCTCGCCTGGAAGCTGGGGTGAGATCCCTCACCACCTGTATCTGTCTCTAATCCGTATTTTCACTTGACCCTCATGCAGCCTTGAGACACTGGAGAGACGATCAAACTAGACTCCTGGCTTGTGAGCATGAGATGGACATCAAGTGGACTTCCGTGTCAGGGTGCTGCCCTCTCCAGCCCCCACTACCACCTCCCTGCACATGCAACACGTGTCCTGCCTGTCTCCCTGGTCAGATTACGCGAGCTGGGTGCACCCTTATGTCTGTGAGCACCGCTCATCTTACACTCCTGTGCAGCAAGCTCAAGAGCATGAAGTCCACAAGTGAGCATGGCAGAGCGCCAAGGCAGGCCACCCCAGGAAGCCTGGTCCTGCCTCTGACTTCAGGGTGGGAAGCGCCTTTCTCTCCCAGAGTGCAAGAGGCGGAGACATAGTGACCCAGGGGAGAGGATTTAACACTTGACAGCTCTGCGTGCATCCTTGGGCAGGGTTTAGAGCAGGTTATGTAACAGGGGCTGGCGCTCCCCACTCACAGCACCCAGAGAGCTGCTGGCTCCAGGGCCCAGTGCTATTTGGGAGAGTGGGCTGGACCAGCTCGGCCCCGCCGGCCTGCGTAGGCGATGGATGACGGACAGTGGGAGCAGGGACCGCATGGTAAAAGCCTGAGCAGTGCCCCTGAGATCCTGCCCGGGCTTCTGTGCAGATCCTGAGAGCAGATTCAAACAAAGCAGGGCACTTTTTAAAGGCTGTTTCGTAGCTTTCTTTGTACAGATGCTTCACTTCTTTGGTCAGGTTTATTCCCAGGTACTTAATTTTCAGTGGTGCAATGGTGAATGGAGTGTTTGTCTTTAAATTTCTTCTTCTTCTGACTGAGTTTTTGCATATAAGAAGGCCTCTGATTTCTATGTGTTGATTTTGTATCCAATTACTTTACTGATCTATTAATTCAATTAGTTTTCTGTGCATTTTGCAGGGTTTTCAACTTAGAGTACCATGTCATCTGCGTATAGTGAGAGTTTAATTTCTTCTGTCCCTATATGTATTCCTTTTATGTCTTTCTCTTGCCTTAAACTGCCAACAGAACTGAAGCATAGATCAAGGGAGGGGAGAGGAGAGTAGAATCGGGTGAGGGGGAGGGCACAAGAGACAAAGAAGGTGCAGCTGATAAGATGATGGGATTATATCAGGACAAACAAAGATATAATATTTTTATATGTGTTTGTATATATGTGTGTAATCAAAAAATAATTTAAAATTTTAATTAAAATATTGTATATATTATGATTATGTTGACTTGGATTTATTCAGTTTTTATTCACCTACTTATTCTTGGTGGATAGCAGACAAACAGTGGAAAAATGAAGTTCAACAGTGGTAACGTTTTGCCTACTCAGGTTGTGACATTTTCAGTGATTTTTTTTTTTAATCAAAATTTTATTTGGATATGCTTCAGGAAAAAAAACAAAAAGAAAAACCCCAGGGCACTCCTTTTCCTGAAGCACAATTCAAGGGCTGACTCTATCTCGGCACTGGATCCAAAGCCTGTACCTACGCTGTCACTCACCAGACACATGCGAGTGACTCAGAAGCCACACTGGGAGAAGCTGTTCTGTCACCTTCCCTAACGATTCAAACCAGATCCAAAGCTCTTGGGCTTGGGAGGTTCGGCGGGCAAGGAGAAATCACACAGACAGCTAGCTCATCTCCAGCGTTTCACACACCTGGTGGGGGGAGGGGGAGAGCACGGGGCTGTGACCAAATGCACAGATGTCACGGCCTGTCCACCAGTTCGGTGACACAGAACCCACAGCAAGTTCGCTCCCTCCGAGGTTCAACTGCCATCAGCACCCTGAGACCAGAATTGACAGCCACAGTGTATGTGGCAAGAGGGACCCTCGGAGAGTCCTTACCATGGAAGAGACAGTGGGAACTTAAGGCCTCCCCCCACCCCTCTTTCTCCACAAAATGCATGAAGTCCTGCAAAGGGCTGGGGTGTGCGGCCATAGCTACAACTGCTGAATCACATCCGGGGCTGCGGAGATGCCCGCCACGCTGAGCGACGGCTCCCAAGATGCCTGATCAGGCAGCAATCTCACAGCCTAGGAGAGGCCACTTGACCACCTTCCCCGCCTGCCCTCTGTCCACCCGGCTCCCCGTCCCTCCCCCAGCCCGGCCCCTGTTCTCTGCCCCCTGCACCCAGCCTTCCTGCATCTCCCTTTCCCAGCTGGCAGCCAGAAACACGCTCACAAAAAACCCTAATGTTCCAGCCAGAAATCTGATGACAAAACCTTTCATTTCCTTTTTCCAAGAGCTCAGGAAGAGTCAGTGTTGCTGCCCAGATGGGGGCTGTGGGAGCAACGTGGCTGGTGGTTTATCTAGGCCACCCCTGGAGAGAGCTAGTGGGCAGCCACTAATGACCACTAATGAGCTCAGTCAGTCTGTCTGTCTCTGCTGTCACTGACCAGAGGGTCCCAGCTCAGTGGCTCTTCCAGGGTCCTGACAGCCTTGGCTGACACAGCACCCCCTAAAAGTGAAGTAACAGCCTCTATTCACTTAAATGTTTTTTAAAACACTGAACACCTAGTTCAAGCCAGGAGCCACTGTCCTAGGAGACAGCACCCAGTATGAGAGAGCCCAGACCTTGATCTTGGGAAGCTGACCATGGTGCAACCAACCAATGTTCACAGAGTGCCTACTATGTGCTACCTGCTGCACTTAGTGCGGGGAGGGGGGCAGAGGGGAGGACTAGAATTCCGGAGAGCAAAATCGACCCCCAAGACACACTTTCACCCAGCTGTAAAGTAGGGGGGCGAACATCAAAGACCCTCGCCAGAAGCTCTGGGTTTCTACAGTTTGCGAGTCCAGCTCCTTGCATACCTTCCCCAGGCACTGGCTGTGGGGAACAGCCTTAGAGAGCGTGGATGGAGCCGGGAGGGAGGATGCTGAGTGCAGCAAGCCAGAAGGAGCGAGAAATACTGCTGGTGCCCCTCTATGTGCAATGAAGAGAAACCAAACAAAGACAAGCTTGAAACCAACCTCTGAGAGCTGACCATGAGTCTAAGGCACCCTTGAGGGGGAGGGGAGGGCGAGAACAGGGTGGGGGAGGGTACAGCTATGGAGGACTACAGGGGGGGGGCTCTGGCAGCTGGAGAGCGAACATGGCCTCACCTAAGGGAGAAACCCTGTATTGTCCAAGTAGCAACAAGGATCTAAAACAATGGCTCTTCATTAATATATAGATGTACATATATATATTTAAAGAGTAGCTTTAGAACAGAATGAAGAAATATTTGCTAAGCGTTGACCAGAACACACAGAAAACCAGTTCTATGTGTTAAGATGAAGGCTTCCTCCTCCTCCTCCTCCTCCTCCCTCCCCATCCCCTCCTGTGCCCAAGCTGAAGCCCAGCCAACTGCCAAGGCCTGGCTCGCCGCACCCAGGGGACGTTCGTCAGCGCAAGGATGCAAGATGACGAGATGAGCACTTGAACGGAGACCGAACCCCTGGACTCCTGCCAGTCCAGGTCTCCTGCTCTGGGCAAGGCCCGTCAGCCCCCAGACTCTCAGGTGAATTAGTTTAAGTAGACAAAGTCTAAAGCCACTTCTTATGAAAGCCCTCAACAAGGCTCCCAAGAATTAGAGTCCGTTCCTTTAATCAGAAAAACTCAGTTTTCCCCCCACGTGCCCTCGATGAGCGTGACTGAGGCTGTCAGGGCCGCTAGAGCCTTCAGGACGGGCAGGAGGGGTGGGGACCCCTCCTGTGAGGTCAGAGATAAGGAGGAAGTCTCAAGGCTTCTCCCAACATGGTGTCCATCAAAACACAGGCCCAGGAAGGAGCCCCTGCATGAGTCATCCCAGATGGGAGTGACCTCTGGCTGACCATCAGCAACCCGGCGAGGCAGGGAACGACATTACAAGTCTGACGACAGTGACATCATTACCCGGACAAGCTCTCTGATGGAGGAAGGACCCGCTAATCTGTTTTCTGAGCAGATCGTCAATAAGGACTGAGCAGATGATATTACCTCGCAGCAACACCACCCATCACTCACCTCCAAGTTATGAAGTCGCTCAAGCCGGAAGAAGCCATAACATTAGACAGGCCCGTGCCAAAGGGGGTAGGACTGCGTCCATGGGATGCCAGAGGGGATGCTGAAGGCCTGGCTTCATGTATTTTCACCTTTGATTGAAAAACCTGTTATGTATCTAGAGCCCAAACGGGTAAGCGCGGGGGGTATGTGGAATAATAGGTTTGGTAGACTGAACAGTCTAGAGGCAGTAGCGCTGGACACAAGGCCACAAAATTATCTCTGCAACTTGTCCTCACTCCTGAAATACACACACCGTCTGGTGGGCGGTGGCTGGGCCAAGCTCTCTGAGTCTAGCTTCCAGCTCTCGTTCCTGCGCTCACTTCTTTATACAGGATACAGTATAGAAGACGCTCACGTGAACGAGTCATTTGTGAAATTCTCCTTTTAAAGCAGCAACAGGAAAAACAAAAGAACACATGCAAACCGAGGGCTTTACTCAGTTTCGTTGGGCTCCTCCCATGCAGAGAGGGAGGGAGGGGGACATAGTATTACTTCTGGCTTGTTCTCTTGCAACGTGTCCAGAGCTCATTCCATCGTCCACCAGCCCGAAGGGGACGAGGGACGTGCACCCCTGGGTTTCAGGCAGCCCATTCCTGCATGTTCCTGGCCTCCGGCCCGCCCGCACCTCCGGCCTGAGGTTCCAAGCAGCGCCTCCCTCAAGGCTCCCCAGGAGCGCTTCCTTACAGGGTACTGAGTCTGGTTGTTTTCCGGAAATCAGGGAGGTTTCCAGTGAGAAAAATGTCCGTTTGCACGTGAATCCTGCCACAAGGCCCCGGGAACACCAGGGAATGTCTCACTGGCCTCGTTGGCACTGCCCGGGGTCATCCGGCAGGTTTCCACCCTTTCTGGGGCTCCCTGGCACAAAAACCCTAGAAACCATGAGCATAAACCCTCTCTCTGTTCCTCTTCCGTCCTGTTACCACAGCCCTCACTAGATGTCCACGCTGTGCCAAGCACTGCTCCCGGGGGAGGTTGGGAGGTCACTGCTGGCTACTGAGGAGGAATAGATGTGGAGAGGCCAAAGGTACCTTTGTCAGGCTTTTGGAAAGGCCAAGAATTCCCAGTTGAGGGTCCAGAATGCCGAAGAAGGATCTGGCCCGGGATCCCAAGTACCTTCTTCCCATTCAGGCCAAGGCAAGGTGCCAGCCCGTGCCTGATCAGCAGCGGCTGCTTGAGCTGGCATTCTCCTAATTGCAGCCTGATGAGCAGTGAGCATCAGATTGCTCACGCAATTCAATTATGTTGTCAAGGACACAGCAGTTCCCTCACCATTCATGGCAGGGGAGTTTCACAGGGGCAAGCGGGGTGACGTGAGCTGCTCCGACTCGGTGCTCATCACGCTCAGCACCCCGAAAAGATTTCAAGAAGACTCTTTGCAAACCATCTCGTCTCCATCACCACCTCTTTGTTGTTTGGTTTTGGAAAGCGTTTTCATGTTCTTCAGGATGGATTGTCTGTGATCTCCAGGTTCAGTGCTTGTCTGTGTGTCTATTAAGTGGTGCATTTTAATTATATGGACTAATCGTGTGCCTCTTCCTCACACATATTAATTATGCACAGGTTGTTCAAATGTTCTATATTTTCACTGCTTTTTTGATGCTTGACCTTCAAATAATTAAGACAGACGCGCTGCAATCTGCTAGCAAATATACTGCATCTGTAAAGCTTGTCTTTTCTGTGTCAGGGCTGTTTTTGAATTATTAAAGCTCAATGATTATTTTTTTAATCAAAGTCTTTTGAATCCTTTGCCTTAAAACATTTTTCTGCTGTAAATATATTAATACAAAAAAATGTAAAATATATTTTTCTAATGCAAAATACATTTTTCTGTAGAGTGAGTTTGTCAGGCTTCCCCCCCCCCAATCTCCTGCATAGCCAGCACCTGGGGGTACTGCGTCTGCCCCACGACTGTGCGGCCCAGGACCCAGTGGTGTGTGCATGTGTACGTGTGCACACCTGGGCCTAGGAGAGAGGGGGTAAAGGGACAGAGGGCATAAGAGAACATGCGCATGAGCAGAACATGCACAAGAGCATGCCAGACACCAGAGAAAGAGCGTGAAGATTCCCCGGGGGACATGCCAGCCTGACCCCTCACCACCACCCCCATCCACCCTGCCCTTGTTTTTTTTCTTTTTTTGAGACTAGGTCTCGCTATGTTGCCAGGGTACCATGGACTCAAGCGATCTCCAGCCTCGGCCTCCCCTCCCAGGTAGCTGGGATTACAGGTGTGAGGCACCACGCACCTGTAATCACAAAAAAATCCAACTATTTTTTGAGACTAGGTCTCGCTATGTTGCCCTGGGCGGGTCTCAAACCCACGGACTCAAGTGATTCCTCGTCTCAGCCTCCCTTCCTGGGCTGTGAATAAAGGCGCGTGCCACCTTGCCCTGCCCTAACACGCTTTATTGATGTAGTAGTGCTGCCCCAATATTCTTATCTTTACCAGGTGGTTTTTTCTTTTTTTTTTTTTTTTTTTTAGGTTTTCACTTTCATGACCTCATGTGTGACTGTTTCCTGGGAAAAGCACACGGCTGGATTATTTTTAAATTCCATTTGATAACTTTTGTTCTCCCCACTTACTGGCCATCCCTGTTGGGTTTCAACTGGACAGTGCTTTTCATGTGGCCTGCATCTATCGTCTTCGATTTCCCCTCCCCCTCCCCCTCCATTCATTCATTCATTCATTCACTCATTCATTCATTCATTCATTTTGCGACTAGGTCTCGCTATTTTTGCCTGTGGAACCTCAGGCTCATGTTGCCCAGGGTAACACGGACTCAAGCCATCCCCAGCCTCAGCTGCCTAGGTAGCTGGGATGACAGACGCGCGCCACCATGCCCAGCTATTTTTTGGGGACTAGGTCTCGCTACGTGCCCCTGGCGGAACCGTGATCCCTGGCCCCGGCCGCGGCTTCCTAGGCAGCCGCTTACAGGCATGCGCCACGATGCCTAGCCCTTCCCCCAACTTTTAAATTTGATTTTCCGAGTCCTGTGCTGATTTGGAAGTTATATTTATGAAACTAATTATACTGTTAATTGATGTCATACTCCCCATCCCAAGCAATTAAAGGAACTTGGAAGTGTTTCTCAGTCTTGCGTGCACATGTGAGTCATCTGGGGAGTGTGCTTTACCACTGATGCAGATACCAATTCAGCAACTGAGAGGAGCCTGGCCTTCTGCATGCCAAAGCTCCCAAGAGATGTGAAGCTCCTGAGAAGCAGGACCTTAGAATATCTTCCTTTAATCACCCCCTTTAGACTGACATGCTATTTTTTTTCTTTAATGTTTATTTATTTATTACATCATTGTCACTTTGGGGCTAGTACTGGGTTTCTCCCTCCAGTACAGCCCTGCATCATCCCACCAGCACAGCACCTGTCACCTGTGTTTCCACTCTCCCTTGTGCTCCTCCCCCACCATCTTGACTCCCCCCCCTACACCCCTGCTGTGTGCTTTTGACCTATCTCCAGGTTGGCTGCACATTTTGCTGTTTTTTTCCAACACTTGGTTTGGTTTCTCTATATTCCACGTATTAAGTGAACCCATCCAGCATTTCTCTTTTTCCTCTTATTTTGCTTAGCACGCTCTCTCCCAGCTCTGGTGGTATACAAGGCATGAGTTTCTCTTTTTTTGATCACTGGGTGGATGGGTTATTTTTGTCTGGTATTTTAACTGTCTTTTTAAATTTCACATTATATGGGATTATTCCACACAATGTGAGCCTTCCACAGAGTAAAGTCTATTCACTTATTTGCTCATCTTTCTTTCCTACCACTCGGATGTTGCTTTGGGAATTATTATTTTCCTTATTCTTGATGTTCTGGAAACAAAGCTCTGCCAGATGGTCCACCTTCTTGCCTGGAAGGCCAGATCATGTGAGTGGTCTGGAGCCAATAGCTTGCATTTGAACCCGCTCTCTCTGTTACTAGGAAATTCACATGACTGCTCCATCTTCAGTTTCCTCACCTGTAAAATGAACATCACAGTCCCTGGCTCAGTGAGGATTTACTGAGCTGACAGGAACTAATGGGGAGGGGCATGACCCCTCCCCTTCCTTCCTCTGGGGTCAGTGACCGCCAGTTCTCAGTCCCTTCCCTGGCCTCCAAGGACCTCGGGAGGTTAGGACTCCTCAGGACTCAGCATCTTCTCTCCATAAATGGCTTTCTTGGGGGACATCAACCATGACCATGGATTTCACTCCATTGTGCTGTTAACAACATCCAACATTTTTATCTCCAATTTTTATAAACTCCTAAAGCTAGGACACACCAGGACCCTTTTCCTCATGAGGACACTTGATGTCCTTGACCTTCAAGGAATTCCTTCAACCACTTCCAGAGCAGAACTCGTGACATTCCCCCCTTCAAGCCTGTTTCAATGCTTAAGCAGCAGTTCCACCATCCAACCAGTCAGAACTTTGTTCAGTCTCTCTCCCTCCTTCTTGACACCCAAACTGTTCAGCCGACACCAGACTGAACCATTTCCATGCCCAGACTTTCTCCAACCTTCCCACTTTGTGCAGGCACAGGTCACCGCTCATTCTGCCTAGACTCTCTGAAGCAGCCTCTTGCCTTCTGCGGCCGGCTCAGACTCCCCTTCTTACAGCTATTTCTCCAAGCAGCAGGGGAAGCAAGCTCTTAAAAACGCAGCTTTGACAGGACATCTCTGAGCTAGAGAACTGAATCCCATTTGCATTTGAGAACAGATTCCTGCTGGCTCCTTCAGGCCCTACAGCAGGTCAGGGGTGGCTTGGGAGAGAACCCAGGTGCCTGGAGAATCAGCCCGGAGCACCAGAAGGACAGTCTCACTACTCTGACATTCCAAGTGACATGTTCTCCAAGTTAACGGAAAAGAAAGCACATGGTTTTCCTGTCAACTCTGAGCCCACTGTTAGGTTTGTTTCATGAAAACCATCAGGATCCGTTAGTGTTTGAGGACTCGGTGTCTTTGGTGAACTGGCTCTTAACACCAGGGGAGTGATAACTTCTTTACTGAGAACAACTAAAAAAATATTCCTTGATAGACCTTCCCTATGTGAAAATCAAAGATATAAGGTATAGCATCTGTCCTCAAAGAGTCAGAGTTTGGTAAAACAGGCGGGCGACATTCAATTCAGCTGTCATGAAGATGCATGAGTGGTTGGTCAGCTCCTGGGTTGATGGAGGGAAGGAGACCTAACAGAGAAGTTGACATGTGAACTAGAGCATAAAGGGTGAACTGCAGTTTGCCATATCAGTGAGAAAGTGCCTCGCCAGAGAACACAATCCCAGGTAGAAAGGGTTTCTGTCCAGTCATCTTGGCTAGGTTACCCTCCACTCACCTGTAAATGTTGAAGCTCTTCGAAATGTAGCTTCTCTAATTGTTCTTTGTCCCTCTCGTCCATGTGAGAGCTTCATCTACCCCACCGAGCTACCCACTCCTGGACACTACGTGGTACCATTGTCTCGGCTCTCTCTTCTGAGTCCTATAATTGTGTCTGTACTTGCCTCTTCGGCACCTCAACATTCAACTCAACAGTCTCCTTCTGAAGCATGATGACCAGGTGATGGCCTGAAGTCTGCTGGAGCCCAGTGACCGAAGAAACACAGTCCAGGGGACTAGATAAACAGCCCATGACTGGCTGACTCAGTTTACTGGTCTGCAGCCCAGTTTCTCCTTGAATCTTCCTCATTCTGTCTTCGCCTCATTCTGTCACCACCAGTGACAGACACCCCCCCCCCCCGGAGCCCCAAAGCATGTAAGTCGTACACAGACCCTCAGCTCCCTGTCAGGGGGACTCAGCCTCAGGATGTGAATCTGCTGAGTCAGCACCAGGACTCATACACCTGCTTCTTGCCAGGCCTGGTGTCCTCATTCACTGAGTGCCAGCTTGCACTCCCACTGCTGTTTTTCTCCAGTGCTGCAGCCCCTCTGTAAACTCCATCGTCATCATCTCAGCAGCTGGAGACATGTCTGGGTGTTATGCTTCCTTGTCTCTCGCCTTGGGCAGCACAACCAAGCCAAGAACATGGCCTGGCCATCCCGCCTGCCAGCTGCCTCCCTTCTAGGCTGTCCATGGGCCAAGGTCCTCACCGACATCATCTGTCTTGCTAAGGTCCTCAACACCCAACAGGCAGGCATGCTCCCCAGGACAGGGAAATGCAGAGAGATTAACTTATCTTAGTAACACAAAAAGTAGAGGGAGAGGGAGGGACAGGATACTAAATATGGACACTGAATACTCAGTCCACCCTGCCTCTGACCTTCCTTCTCACCCCAAGGTCAAATCTCCTCAGGAATCAGATGGGCTGATACTTTCTATCTTTCAGCTATTATGAAAATTGCCACATAAAGTCTAAGGCAGAATACCCCTGGGAGACCAATACATGTTACCGCCTTTACACTCTTTCTCTCCCTCCTCTGTTTCTGGGGCCAGCCCAGTGATATGAGGATGAGTGAGATGGGCAAGGACGTTCCTTGGCTTCCAGAAGCAAAAAATTTAAGGAGACAAAATGAACATAGATTGAAGCACTATTTACATTAGTCAGGATATGGAAACCACCCAAATGCCCCAAAACAGACGAATGGATCAGAAAGTTGTGGTCTATGTACACAATGGAATATTATTTGTCACTCAAAGAAGACAAACTTATGTCACTCACCACCAACATGGATGGAGCTAGAAGGAATCATGCTAGCGGAAATAAGCAAGAAAGAAAGAGAAAAGCTGGATGGTCTCTTATATGAGAAATATAGAGAAAACAAAGGACAAGAAAAAGTTAAAACTAACTTCCAGAAGAACTGAAGCATGGAACAAGAGAGGGGGAGGGGTGTAATTGGGGGAGGGATGGGCACAAGAGACCAAGATGATGGTTCATGGGTGACAAGGTGGTGGGAGAACCTTGGGTAGACGACAGTGGAACATATATATGTATATGCACATATATTTATGCAGTCAATTTTTTTAAATAAAATTTTTTAAAATGTACACAAAACAAAGGGAAAATAATAGAAGACAGCAAAGAACTAAGCAGCTTAATAAAGCACGACAACGGGGTTTCAGAGAAAGAAGAAAGGTGGGCTTGGCAGAGGGCTCTGAAAATGGCCTATTAGAACATTTGGGTCTTTAATGAGACTCTCCGCAAAGAGAGGCTGGAGGCTCTGGAAAGAATAGATTGATGTGGAAAGGAGAATAACATGCTCAGGGTCGGTGAGGAGAGGAACCAACTTCAGCAAGACTGGCTTTTCCCCAAATCAAAGTCTTTTTACTACTAAGATACCCTGTGACAGTTTTAGTCCCCAATGGAACAAAGGCACATTGGAGCCCATTATTCAGACCCAATGTCCTGGCAAGCAGGGCCATCATTAAACTGTCTACCCGCCCCCGAGGGGAGCAGAACAAGCCCCAGCCACTGAGCCCAGGAGATAATAATAACTCAGATCCTGGGCTTCGAGAACAACCTCCCTGGAAAATGGATCTAATGACACCAATCACCCGTCTCAGGCTGGTCGCTCTCAGCGGCTGCTCACGTGGACAGATGTCACCATCCTGCGTGCAGTTACCTTTGATTAGAAACCACAAAGCCACTGCTAGGAATAGGTCCACCTATTCTGGGTTTGATGGAGGATTGGCCCGTGAGCCAGTTTGGCAGTCGAGACAAAGCAACGTGCATCTGACTGACTTCATCCCATGGCAGAGCTTCTGGAAACCCAGAGCTGGAGAGAAACGGAGCAAACCTTGGCTCATATCTGGCAACAAGAACACAGAGAACTCGAGGAAAAGGGGACAGGGAGGAGGAGGGCAAGGGCAAGGGACCCTGTTGGAGAGAGGGCACTGTTGGGACAGCCAGCTCTCCTGATGAAGAGTGACTCGGGGCCCCTGGTAAGAACAGTCGTGAAAAAGGGGAGTGAGGGTGGGGGGGATGGAGACAGGACAGAGTTCTGCAAGGGCTTCAGTGGCTCCTTCGTGCTGATCAAGAGACCTGCAAGATTATCCCAGAGTCACCTTCGCCGTCTCTGAACCATCCCGGGTGGCCAGTAATGAACACTCGCCGAGTACCAGTTACGTACGTGAGATCTGGAAACATCACAAGGCGTAGACCGTCATAATAGGCATCCCCTTGACCCAAAAGACAGCCTGGCCGAGCACATAAAAATGACAGGTGAGGGACCAGGTGCAGTGGCACGTGCCTTTAATCCCAGCCTAGGAAGGGAGGCCGAGACTAGGAATCACTTGAGTCCATGGGTTCGAGACCCACCCAGGGCAACATAGCAAAGCCTAGTCTTAAAAAAAGCTGGGCGTGGTGGTGTGCGCCTGTAATCCTAGCTACCTGGGAGGCTGAGGTTGGTGATCGCTTGAGTCCGTGGTACCCCGGGCAACAAAGCAAGAAGTCTCAAAAAAAAAAAAAAGATGAGAAATGAAATAAATCAAGTGGTCAGTGGACTGTAAGCAAGTTGTCCAGTTCCTTGGACCTCAGAGGGGCCTGGAGCGAGCTCAAGAGGCAGCAGAGAGAAGGCACGGGAGGATCCCGTGCTTGTCTCCCTTGGGGGTCTGGTGACGACAGCAGGGACCTTCTGCCTGGCCAGTGTGGGCGACCAGTGTGGACGTAACTGGTGCAGGCCTGACCCTTGACGGGGCGATCTGCTCAAAGGAACCCAACAAACGCCACTAAGAAAAGCCCAGAACCTCAGTCTCAAGCCTCAGCTCCACCACCCACGAGCCATGTGGGCCTGAGCAAGTTATGTGGCCGCGCGTCACGCAGGGCTGCCGAGAGGCATGAAGGGACCTGGCTAATAAGCACCGAGGAGCCCCGGGGACACAGCAGGTGGCGGCCGAGGCTGAGCTCGGAGGCTTTGATGTCGCTTGGCCTGGAAGCAGCGCGAGGAGGGAGATGCTGGGTGAAGAAGTGTTGGGGAGACCAGGACGAAGGCAGCTATGTTCTGGGCATGACTAGGAGAAGCAGGAGCTGCAAACACGTTTCCACCCTGAGCAGCAGAGGCGCATGGGGCAACGGAGTGGGGAAACGCGTGGGGAGAGAGGTGGGTCCAGCCCGCTGGGTCCAGGACACGAACATCTCCTGGGACGTTTACCAGAAGACGAACCCTGGGGCCTGACGCGGAGGGCTGGTTGGCGAGAGCCGAGGGAAAGCTGGGAACCTCTATGTATACGCAGCAGCCCTGCCAGGCCCCCCGAGGTGCAGGCAGACCTACACCTGCTTGACCACGCACCGCGGGCCTCGCCAAGCCGCAGACTCCGGGTTCACACAAGCGGATCCTGAAGGCACAGGGCTCTGTCTTGGAAACCTCGGGGTCTGGATTTGCAGGCTCGGCCAGGCGGGCTTTTTAGACCTTCCGACGATTTGATGTCGCTCTTCGGATTACGAAACTTGGCGCCCAGCTCTACCTGGCTTTCCAGGGTGACGTGCGTCCCAGGCCTGGCCTACCTCTCTGAGGTCATCCTGAACCACCTCTACTCCACGCAACGCCAGTCTTTGGACTCCCAGTACTTTCCAACCAATGTGGCCTAAGTGACACACACCGGAAGCTTCCACGGGACCTTGTGTCTGTCCTGGTCCACTCACACGGTCCTGAGGTTGACCCCAAACCCAGCAAGTCCGGCTGGCTGCTGAGAAACAAGCCGGCGTTTCCTGCTTGTCCTTTATTCGGTGCCAACACACCTGCAGGGAGACAGCGTAGCTTTCTGAAGGTCACGGTCAGACCCTTCCTCTCTTAGCTAGGCCTGGGGTGGGGAGTCGGGGGGAGGGGTGTTCCTCTTACTGAGCACTGCTTTTATTATTTGAAGGACCAAGGGGCCCAGCACCAGAAAAGGCAAGTTCAGAATTAAGTGTGCAGGTCCCAGAGACCTGGAGGGGAAGTCAGACATTCAGGCAGAAGCTTCCCAAAGACTTTCCATCTATTTCCTGGCCGTCAGAACTGGCACTGCTTTGGGGGTTACCTAGTGCACCCCTTCCATTCTCTAATCTAACTGCCTCACATGATAAGTAAGAAAATTGGGTACCGGAAGCATCCCCCAGAATTCCAAGCTCACTGGGAGCCCAGGCAAGAATAAACTCCTGTGTCCAGCCCAGTTCCCTGAGGCTTAGGTACCAGGACAAGCCAGAGCATCTTATCTGTTCGACCTCCTGCTCCCAACTACCTTCTTCATCTTCTTCTTTTTCTTTTTTTAAGACTAGGTCTTGCTGTGTTGTCCGGAGTAGTCCTGATCCCGTGAACTCAGAGGATCCCCAGCCTTAGCCTCCCAGGTAGCTGGATTATAGGCGCCCACCACCGCACTTCACTGCTTTTTTGAGACCAGATCTCAGTGTGTTGCCTGGGGTAGTCCTGAACCCACAAATTCAAGCGACCCCTGGCCTCTTGCCTCCCAGCGCTTGGATTACAGGGGCATGCCACCCCACCCGGCTCCAACTGCCTTCTTCTGACGCACCCTAAATGCTACCACCCGAGGAGCCCAGAGGCCACTACACTGCAGCTCAGCCAGGGAATTACTCCTTCCAGATGCTCATCTGATTCTGTCTGGCAGGAAAGTCCCAGCTTAACTTCTCTGCGTATTATGGACGACGCTTTCCAGAGGCAGCTGCAGGTACAAGCGGATGACAGTTAACAAGACGAGAATGAAACTCTAATGTTTTTTGAAGGCCTACCTCAGAGGGAAATGGAGGCTGAATGACCCCAAATGCTGTAATCGAGACCTGAAAAGTGGCTGGCTGTGACAGGGAGACGGCACTTGCCTCGGATGCTACAAAGCGATGACCGAGGTGCTGCCAGGGAATGGCCTCGAGGGCAGAGGAAGCCCCTGGTGAGCAAACAGCTCTGATGAGAACCTAGATCGCTGCAAACCAGGGGCGCTGCGGCAGGACCTCTGAATTACTTAAGTGGGAAGAGGTTTGTCTGGACAAGGCACTGGCCCAGCCTTCTCCCCACTCAGGACCATGAAAACCATCACATGGTCTCTAGGGAGTTCCTGGCCCTCGTATGGGGCACGTTCTTGCTTGGCCAGGTGCTGGCAGCACCAGCAAGAAAAATGCAGACATTGCAGTGTTTCTGTGTGGCTGGAGGGGTCGGTTTTCTTCGCCGTCAGTGGCTCCTGTTTCCAGACAGGTTCAGAGCAGCAGATGGCCGGGCTGGGCCCTCCCAGGGCCCACTGCGAGGAACAGACAAGGGGGGGGTCCGTTACCTGGGGAGCAGCAGTCAATGAAAGTCCGTTACCTGGGGAGCAGCAGCCAATGAAAGTCCGTTACCTGGGGAGCAGCAGTCAATGAAAGACACTCAGAGAATCAGGACAGTCAGACAGACAGAGAGGATTCATGGGCATAAGAGGTTGAGCAAAGAGTCCTATGACTACAGGCTCACGCGAATCATCAGCCCTAGAAATCCCGAAACCTATTTCAGTTGAGTTCTATCTTTCCTAGTTTCAGCCCATTGGTCTTTCGGTGCTAAAGCTCAGGGTAAATACTGACGTTAAAAAAAGACACTCCAAGAGGCCTAAGACCCTTCTAGGAGCTGGGATGTATGGACGCTGGCTTGCAGATGGGCGGGAGGAGAGTTTCTCCATCAGCCTGCAGTGCTGCCTGTGGACAGGCAGGCGGGTAGTCTGAACACAGGGAAGCTGGGAGCAGGGGCAGAAGGAACTGTGGTGGCAGAAGGATGGAGCTGATGACTCCTGAGAAAATACTTCTGGGATCCTCGTTCCCCAATTTTCCAGCACTCTCAGAAATCATCGGTTCAATTACAGACGCGTCCCACTCCAGAAGTATACAGAACACATCCTTCGGGCCTATTTCAAAACACCAATCACTGTCTGGAGTTGTTTTTCCAAGCATTCTTTTGGGACATTTGCCATTCGCACTGGTAACCGAAAAAAAAAAAAAAAAGGGTAAATGAAGGGAAGAAATTAACAATTCAAATATCTAAAATGAACAACCTCATGATATACACTAAAATAAGGACGACCGAGAAAGCAGATCATCCACGCTTTGATTGTACAAATGCAAACGATGGGGCACAATAGCACATTTTTCAGAGCCCAACAGAAGGTACTATTACATATTCCATTTTCATTTCAAGTTCTCTTTGTGATGTGAAATTATGGACACACTTAGAGCATTGTGTGAGAAAAGATAATGGCGTGTGCATAAATAAAAGGCAGCTCTTGCCTCCTATTCAGCACGCTCATCAAGCCTTTATATGCCAAGCACTATACCAGCTAACGGATTAACCTTTAACTAAACTTTGTTGTCTGCTATCTAAAAGTGTTCGTCGTCTAAAATGCAGATGTGATCAATCCTCCCGTTGATGAAAACACATTAGATGATGCCATGTGCTTTTTTTTAACACGACTCAATCATTATCTTTCTTTTAAACTCATTTAATCATGGAGCTACCACACAGAAACTCTGCTCCTAAGTATATAACCGAGAGAACTGCAGACACGTTCACAGGAACACATGTCCGTGAATACTGACAAGTATTATTCCTGATAGCAGGATGAAAACCACCGCTGCCCATCAGCAGGTGGCTAGAGAAACAAAATATGGTAATAGTCATGCTATTTGCCCAGACAGTCCATTCAAATTTTGTTTTTATTTTTTATTTTGTGTACACACACACACACACATATTACATCATTGTGTACCCTGTGTACCCATTTCCTTAACACCCATTAGCCATCTTAGTTTTAAAATTTGAATTGTAAAAAACTGAATAAGTGGAAGGTGAAGACATGAGGATAGAAGGAGATAGAGAAGTTTTCCTAGGAATGAGGCACTCTGCACAGGAGCAAGGATACTAGGGAGTCAAGAGCATTTCCTCTGCTATCTGCTGTGAGCCTGGAGCTTATGCTGTGCTGATAGGCAAGCATCAGCAGAGAGGAAGAAGCTAGGCCAGGCACAGTGGCATGCACCTTTAACCCCAGCCTAAGAAGGGAGGCCAAGTCTAGGAATCGCTTGAGTCTGCAGGTTTGAGACCCTCCTGAGGCAACATAGTGAGATCTAGTTTCAAAAAAAAAAAGAGAGAGGAAAAGCTGGTACGACTTGACCTGGCCCTTCCCTCTGCCCTGAGGCTTCCTGTAAAAAACGTCCTAAGTTCTGAGACCCACTTAGTCTCTGGCAATTTTCTGCACATCATCAGCTCCCTCTGCACCCAGCTCCTCAGGCTGGACCTCTGTGACTGCATATGCACCTTCCTGTCCCACAGCTGTGAAGACCATCAAGTCAGCCTGTGCTGAGGAAATACTCCTGGCCGGGCCCAGAGGGCTCAGACATGCAGCGATCCTTCCAGAAGCATCATCTGGGAGAAAATACTGATTCTCTCGGTGCTCTGGGCTCAAGCTGGGCATGTGGTGTGATCCCTGATACTTGCATCAAGAGCTCTAAGCAAAGTCCGTCATCTTCAACCTAATACCTAAGCCACACACGTGCTCACATGTCAGCTCTAGCAAGCACTCAGCTTTCGCCTTGTTCATCTCCTCAGTGTCAAGATGAAGACTCACAGGACCTTTGTGATTTTCCTAAGGTTACAAAACCAGAAATCCCAGGAAAAATGATTTGGGGCCAAAATGCTGGGATACGATTATTTTTTTCATTTCATTTAAAAAAAAATGACAAGACCAGAGGCAGAGCCGAACCAGAACTTAGAAGTTCAAGTTCAGTTTCACTTCCACGGCTGCCCATCCTACCTCTCACAGCTGGGAGGGCCCAAGTGCCCGACATCCTGGGTCACTGTAAGCACAGACGTCACAGTCATGGAGCTGACAGGTTGGCAAAAGTGCAGACGCTCATCTGCCAAAGCCATGCAGGATGGCTCAAGAGATGTGCAAACAGGTCTCCAGGCCAACATGTTCCTTAGTGTTTGTGAAATAAATACACCTTCCCATCTTGAGTGAAAATGACAGTCTGACTGCAATCGGAAAGCATCGATAGCAAAAGCGCCAAACAGAAGAACAAGAGGACGGGGAAATGTTCAACCCAATGCTAACGGACACTAGGCCTTCACCAGGGACCCAGTTCCCAGGAGGACCCGAGTTTGCAGACTAATGAGTGTTCGTAGCACCCGGGTATAACCACATGCCTGAGTAATTTGAATGTTTAGAGACCTTTGCAAAATGTTTGAGGATTTCCCAAAACATATGTCCTAGAACAGAATAAGAAATGACGGTGTTGCGGCAAAGGAAACAGCAGAAGCAGAAAATAATGAAGCCAAGAGAAAGAGCGAAACAGACGCAGGCCCTGTATACAGCTGCTTGCGATAGGCAGGGATGGTGTCACTCCTTTTCTGTCCAATGGGGCAGTGGAGGGAACAATCAGACTGTTGTATTAGTCCATGAAATCAATTTGCTGAAAGATTCCTAAGTACAACTTCTACAAGACTGAAGAGGAGTTTCTCCCATATATTTCTCATAAAAATGAAATATGTATATACATGTCTGTACATGTGTATGTAACACAGGCCACAAGCACCGTGGTGTGTATACTGTGTACATGTAACATACAGGCACACATGTGTGTATGTATATATGTAACTATTCCAAATAACCAATATATATGCTAACAGACTCTTCTTTAAGAACCAGTGTAGATTGCAACTGCGATGTTTACTAGAGCAAACTCACAAGAGGACATAATAGGGATTAGAGAGGAAGAGGCTTCATGAAGACTTGGTCTAAAATGATGGGGGAGGCCGGGCACGGTGACTCGTGCCTGTAAGCTTCAGCCTATGAAGCGGCCGGTGCTAGGGATCGCGGTTCGAGTCCCACCT
Organism: Uropsilus gracilis; assembly: GCA_004024945.1. Lineage (NCBI taxonomy): Eukaryota > Metazoa > Chordata > Mammalia > Eulipotyphla > Talpidae > Uropsilus > Uropsilus gracilis. The sequence continues at coordinate 1,579 of PVHY01016138.1, read as the reverse complement.
GGGGCCCGTAGTGAGACCTAGTTCCAAAAAAAATAGCTGGGCGTGGTGGCGCACGCCTGTCATCCCAGCTACCTGGGAAGCTGAGGCTGGGGATGGCTTGAGTCTGTGGTACCCCGGGCAACGAGAGCCTGCGGTTCCTCAGGCAAAAATAGCAAGACCTAGTCTCAATAAATAAATAAATAAATAATAAAATAAATAAAATAAAATAAAATGATGGGGGGAAAATTCCACAGGGAAAGGGGAGCGGGGGGAGCGGCGCCATCAGAACAACTTTCCCTTCTGTCACTGAATGACTTGGGCTAAAACCCAGCCACAGGCTTGTTCTGTTTCGTTCTCTTTGCTGAAATCTGCTCTGTCCTATCTCCCCCAGGGAGGGACAGGAAGCAGAGGGTGACAGAGCCTCTGAGGAGACTCTTGAACAGAGCTGCTGTGTCTTCTGATGAGCTGCCACACCCCAGGGCTATCAACATCCTTGTCCCCTATCCCCGGCCACAAACTGTGAGGTGAGCGCACAGATGTGGCTGGCGTGCAGCGGGGGGGTGACTGGAGCAGGACCAGTCGGCAGTTCTGCAGTGATGGTGCTGGGTGTGACGACTCTGCCAGCCACTTCTCTCCTCTCCCAAGGCCCCCAGCAGTTTTGGTGAACACCCTCAGGTCCTGCCTTGCAGTTTGATAGATGTTTTTTCTTCCTCTGAATCTTCTTTCCTAAAACAACAGGCTCCAAAGACCCCTGTTTTCATAAGGGAGAGCTTGTTCATTTTCCCTTCTGATGTTGAAACAGCCACTCCATTTTTTAAAAAAACAGAAGAGTTGCAGATGTACAGAGGGATGTGGACCAACACACAGAGTCGTGCACCCCCAGGGACGGTGTCCGACAGGTGCCACCACCCCTAACAATTGTCTGCTTGCCTTGTCAGGCTCCCTGCTCCCCTGCCCCACAGCAACCATTGATCTTTTACAGTTGCTTCGGTTCTGCCTTTTCAAAATGTCCTATGATGGGCACAAGAAATTAAGATGATTCATGGGTGATAAGGTGGTCGGAGAATCTCAGTATATGTGTGGGTTCATTCAATGTAAAAAGTAAAATTTAGAAGTAACCTATGATTAGAATGATATAGGATGCCATCTTTTCAAATTGGCTTCTTCACCTGGCAATAAACATTTAGGAATCCTCCAAATCTTTTTGTGACTTGCTAGCTCATTTCTTCTGATCACTAAATACTGTTCCATTGTATGGATTTTTTCCAGTTTGTTTAGCCCTTCATCTATTGAAGGGCATAAGGTTACTTCCCGTGCATGGCTTCTAGTCAGAAAGCTGCGTGCATGCAGGCTTCTGTGTGGCAGACAGTTTCAGGTCAGTTGGGTAAACACCTAGGTGTATGGATGCTCAGCTCCATAGTAATGCTTAGCTTTGTAAGAAAAGGCCAAACTAAAAGAAAAGAAAAGAAGAGGAAAGGAAAGGAAAGGAAAGGAAGGGGCGGGGAGGGGAGGGAAGAAGGGGAAGGAAAAGAAAGGAAAGGAGCAGGAGGGGAGGAAAGGCAAAGGGATGGGAAGGGGAGAGGAGAGGAGAGGAGAGGAG